>JAJHUR010135960.1:0-38791 GCA_027495735.1 Lutjanus campechanus | reverse complement strand
GATCGATATTTGTTTTGGATCGCTCAATAGATCACAAGCTGAGGGTTAGCTTTCAACACCCAGCTTAGCCACCAGGCTAAGAGAGGCAATGTAGCCGCCCCAAAACTGTGTTCAACAGAGCACACAGAATAACACTGTCATCCAAAGTGTGTCTGGAAGGTCTTAGATCATAAGACACAAGCTCCTCCAAGCAAAAGCGCAAAGCGTACTGTTGTAGAGGCAGTGCAGTGCGCTGAGCAGCAAATAGACTCATACACTCAGGTGACAAAAAGATCACTAAATAAGCTCATGGCCCAACGTAGGATGGCCGACAACTCGTGTCAATACTTGTGCTCATACTGTAGTGCTTCTTTGAGGTAAACATTGTATACAGTCTGAACAGAGTGAACAATTAGTTGGAATGTGGACTGAAAACTAAAACAGAATTTAGAGCTGTGTGTCAGGAGGTTATGGCATAATGATGCAGCATACATAGCTGTGGGCTATGTCCGAGATAACACACCAAAAATATACACAATGGAGGTACAATAAACACTTTATCTCTACAGGGACACTGAGCTGGGGTTATCTTTGAATCATCATCTTTGAATAACCTGCCACATCAGTGTGAACATCACTTACCCCACCCATATCAGGTAGGAGACAGAAGTTGAGCTATCATGCAATGTTGAGTAAAACGGAATACGAAGTGGCTGGTTGATGGGTGCGCCGAAAAATCATGTTGGCAAGAGCGCAATCCAAAGCAAGGACAACAAGCGTGGATTTTCTTATCATAATACTATACTGTTGAATGATAATAATTCATTTTAACTCCTGTGTCAAATACATCAACTTGGTCAGTGCCCCTATGCTTCAAACTATGATGCTGTACGAGGCGCCCTCTAGTGTTATGTTTTGATGTGTCATTGTAGTCAGGGTCGTGTTCACTCAGAAAACGTGTACCATTTTGCTACGGTTTCCAGATCAAACTGCACATTTCCTCAAAATCGCTGCACAATGCTGTGTAACTAACTTGGAGAAACATTTTCTCTCATCTGGTAGGTGTACCACAGGTTTTATCCAATCAGCAGCAGCGTGAATGTTAACACTGCCGTATGAAAAAAAAAAGACGTTGCAGTGCAGTGCACTTGCGTACACAACATGGTGTTCAAGCAGCACTGTTTCTGTTTAAAAGTATGCTTTGTCGTGTCTGAATGAGGCCCAAGCAACGTAGTATCAAGAGTGTATGTTATGTTTGTTAACTTATGTAACTAACATGTTTATTTTCATGATTATGGATCTACTCTCCACAGACGTTAACGGGAAGGACTGGTGTATCACCTACAAGCAAAATTGGGCTTTCGGCATGCTTATGTGAAAGTGTAAGGTTGTGTTGTGATGACAGTCACCTGACTCTGCTCATCCCAAACTCATAAAATGCTAAATGTTTCTCAGCACATTTTACTATGAAAGTGTACCCAGATGTTTTATATGTATTATTGCTAACTTGACCACAGAGTCCTGCAAGTCCAAAGCTGACTAGAAGGGTACCTACAGCATCATTCTTTGCAGTGAAGGGCCAATAACCAAGCTATACCCTATTTGACAAGTCGGGAGTGAGAACAGGTTGTGTAATGTAACATATAATAGGATGGGACCAACTAATGTTTAAGGTAAATAATGACATAATGCTTTATGTTGACAGTATATCTGCTGTTTTTGTATCCTTGTAAAGTCAGTCGATCCACATATTTTGCCTTGCTCACTCTGATCCCACATACAAGCCCACAGCATACAGTTGCAGGGTGTAGCTTTTTCTCAGTGAATCTTTTCCGCACTAACAACCTTGGAGCACATGCTCGGCTCACAAGATAGGCATTTGCTCTTCAAGGTTAATGTTGTTGGCTAAGGTCAGATTACACCACAATGTTTATTCCCCCTTATTTCTATATCGAGAAACACACAAAACTGCCAGGTCACAGAAATGTTTTCCTGCAGTGTGTCTGACTCTTTTACAATATGTGACTGTGAACTGAAAAAGAGCCCTGAGGCCTTGTCGAGCTGAAGTTATGTGTTAGGCTTGTACAAAATCAAGCACACGTAACAAGGAGAATCAGCAGAAGAGTTCAGGATAACCAAACAAGTGTAAAAAGAGCTTTTCTAGTGCTCAGTGAATTCAAGGTGACTGTTTTTGAATCTCTTGTGATTTTCACTTGCAACCATGTGGTGAAAAATGTGACTTTAGTACTTTCCTACCTTTCCCTGTAGGCAGGGTGTGTGTGTGTGTGTGTGCATGATCTCCCATTTGCCGAACTTGTGTGTGTGCAGGAATCCTCACGTGGGACTGTGCGTGTCACAGGTGGACGCTCAGGTGTAGTATGATGACCCTGATAGCTCTTGTTGATAGCTCTCTAGGCAGAAAGTCCATGCAAAGTCATGAATAATTGATGCATCTGGGACCAAAAATAGGTGAAGGATGGAGAGATAAAAGAAAAGACACAGAGGTGGAGAGCGATTAAAGAGGGAGAGAGGAGCAGGCGGGGTGAGCGATGACACGAGTGTGGGAGGAAAACAATCAGAGAGGAAGAGGGAAAGACAGCGAGAGATTGGAAAAGAAAGACAGATGAAGTGATATCCAGAGCTTTTAGCCCGAGAAAACGGCCTTCTATCAAACGTTGGGCCGGTAAATGGGGACGCGGTGGGCTCTGCTGCCGCAAACTACATTATTTACAGCCAGGGCTTTGCCAAAGTGGACACAGGAAAGGCTTCAAAGGACTGATCCAAGATTTTATTTTAAGCCATCAAATTATAGCTGCACTAGGCAAGGTTTTTATGGTAAAAATACACCCATCCTATCAGCGTAAATCAGAAAATGGGGCTTGAACAGGGAAGGTGGTTTCAGGTGTCAGGTCTTAATTGATGCTGAGAAGCAGTCTGAACACACGGGAAGCGTTGGGAAGCAAAATACAACACAGTAATGAGTCAGCGTGCTTTGCAGAGAAAATCGCACTTTAACACCAAATCCATCACCCACTATGAAGCGGAACTGCTGTTCCGCTGCTGTACTATAGGGCTTCTTTATTCAAAAAGTGTGGTCTTTCAATTTGAGAGCGTGACTCATTGATTTCATGTTCAGATCTTGTAATGCTTTCCCTCAAAACCCTGCCCTCAGATAGCCCCTGCTGGAGCTTAGATTTGCTCTGCTTCTGCTCGAACTGTATGCTTGCACATATATCGTCGCTCGCACCGATTTCCTGCACTCCAGCTTCAGGCCTTCTCCTCACACTCTGGCTGCTTTTGTGCGCTCATGAAACTTCTGCTATCAGATTTGTCCTTCGCTCTCCGATCTTTTCAAGCATTGACCCTGTCAAAGTTCCCCAACCAATTGTGGTGACGAGTGAATTTATCCCTGCCTTGCTGCAGGTGCATTTGCTTTACTGTAGATCAGAGGTCTTCAACGTCTTTCAGGCCATGGACTCCTTAGCTGATAGAGAGACAGACCAGAGACCCCCTACTACATAATATTACATTGAATATTTTTAGTCATTTACGTTTACATGTAGCTGCTAAAGCAGCAGCATGCCTGATTTTAGGAGCGTTAGCTTCACCCCCTGCTCTTTCACAGGTGGTTTCTGAGGTGGAGGTTATATCAGAGTCTCCAGTGTTCATAGAGTGTCTGTACTCTTGGGATAATTATACAACTAATTTGCCAGTATGTTTCAGTAATGCGTAGCTAACAAGTTTGTGGTTATGGATAGGTGCAGAGTGATTTACTAGGTTAGCAAGCTCACATGATTGCACAAGGATTCATAGGTAGCCTTCTGTCAATGCTGTGCAAATTTTTTTTTTTTGTTTTTTTTGTTTTGTTTTGTTTTTTACAAATAGGCTGATTTATCTTTCCAATGTTGTATTCGCGTGAATGTGTATATTCAGACATTTTTTTATTTTTAAAGAGAAGATTTCAAAGACTTACAGAACAATAATTTGGGGGACCCTCTGCCGTAACTCTGAGGCCCTCCGAACCTGGTTAAAGAGTAACGGCCAGTAAGAGTTCTCCATGTGATAAACCCGCAGCACCAACTCGGGTTTGTTTTTTGATGAACCCTTTTCATCTCATGTATTTGTAATATCTCAGCTTCAGTGTATTAGCTGAAGAATCTGTTTGGTCAGAGATGTGCTTTAACTGTAAAAGTCCCCACAGAACGTGGGTGTGGGTGTGACAGGACTTCATTCAGTTTCATTCACTCCGCTTTAAGTGAAATTTCATGTTTTCCTTTTTTTTCCCCTTAGATTATTTTTTATGTATGCATTAATTTGACGTTCAGTGATTCGACAGCAGCGGATGTATTTATTATGTAAAAGCCATAATGCTGCTCAAGAGGATGTTCTTTACTGTATTTATGATGATGATGCGGCTCAATGAGGCACAGCTCAGAATAACAAGCTTACTTTTATTGTATATACAGTATGTGTTGAGTCAGTCGGGGGGGATCTAAAACCCAACTCATTATGCACTCATCATTTGAGCTCTTAATCTATAAATGTGATTATACTGTAAGATCAGTAACATCTGATCTCTATCCAGTTTGGTTAAATTCATGATCATTGTTGTAATCATCTGCTGTATTATCTCAAGTACTTTTTATTTGTCTCATTTTGTCATTTTGCAATGAACAATCAATAACATAGCTGTATTCAGTGGGGTTGTTTAGGTTTTTTAAAGTGGGATTGTATTACCTACAGTAGATGGTGAACAGCACACCCCCAGTATGCAGAAGCAGCAGGAGTGCTAGTTTAAGTAAGTAGCTGTGTAAAAGTGGGGTTTATTTTATAACAACCTGCTCACTGTACATTATACCTTCCTTATTGCACAATTAAAACTGACGCTAGAACCTACAATATCAGTTTTCATTGTGTAGGGTGTATTTGTCAGGGGTGCATTTTATACAGAGTTATAAGAGGAATGAATGTTGGACTTAGATTCACTGAGTGTCCAGAGAAGTCTGCAGTGTTTCTGGATGGTGTTGATACATGGCTTTCGCTTTGCATGGTAGAGTCTTAACTTAAATTTGTAGATGCAGCGACAAACTGTCTTAACCGATGGCAGTTTTCTCGTGTTCCCAAGGGTTCTTAATGAAGTGTCGCCCGAGGGATCAAAGCTCATGGACATTCAGCGTTGGTTTTCAGCCTCGCCCCCTGCACGCAGAGATTTCTCTGAATTCTCTGAATCTTTTAATGATATTATGGATTGTAGATGATTAAACTGCTCCGTACTCTTTGCAATTGCTGGTTGAGAAACAATGTTCTTAAACTGTTGGGCTATTTTCCTGCGCAGTTTTTCACAAAGTGGTGAACTTTGTTCCATCCTTCCTCACGAACAACTGAGCCTTTTGAGGATGAACCTGGTCACCTGTGGAATTTTCCAAACAGATGTTTTTTTTGAGAATACAACTTTCCCAATCTTCTGTTGCCGCTGTCCCAACTTTTTTGAAAAGTCTTGAAGGCATCAGATTTACAGTTTGCATCTGAACTATTTTGGAATTGAGGTTTATAAAATAATTAATATCCAACACCCATTTGCTCATATGTCCACATATCAAAATAACTTTTTAATGTTGTATTTACAGCTTGTTCTGCTGCCACCAAGAGGCCAAAGATCCAAATAATACTGCTTTAAACAATTCTTACAACTGTATTTTGCACAGCTGGCAGCTTTTTAAAATTATTTTTTGTGTTTCAGTTGTTATCGCAAACAGTGTCTCAGTAAGTTGTTACACAATCAGATCTAACATCTTAATCTTTGTCATCACACACGCTATGCTGGCTAATTTCTTGGACAGACATCTTTGTTGGATAAACAATAAAAAGCCTCAGTTTCACATTCCAGTTGGACAAAAAATGGAGAGTGATTCGCACCAAAGCGAGTTTCATCCGACTCATCCGTATCTGCCCGGCTGCTTCCTTAATCCTCATAATCCCTCTCACAAGTGCTATCCACTCAGACTGAGGCCACTATTGGTGGAAGGCTACACATGAACGCACACAGCCCTGCGAATAAACACTGCAGTCTTAAAAGTGCGAACATGTGATGGACATCTGTCAGCAGCTGTCACTCTCTGTTTCTCCATCACATGTTGGACCACCGTCTGAGCTTCAGTTTGTCTCTCCGCTTTGTGCCATAAAAGCAACTCAGCAGATTCACATGATGATTTAACACAATAGAAATAGAGCAGAGGCTGATAGTCTGCTCAGTGACAATCTCATTTGTTTGCACAAGCTATACATATAGTATGTTTCATTATTAATGTGGCTATGATTTATTTATATGAAAAAATGCTGCAAGTGGCATATTAAGAACACTATATATTATTGATTGTTAAAGAGGTAGTTCAGTTTTTTGAAGTGGGGTTGTATGAGGTACTTATCCATAGTCAGTGCATTACCTACGGTAGGTGGCAGTCGGCACGCCCCCAGTTTGGACAAGCAGCAGGAGTACTGGTGTAGAAAGCTAAGTAATGTACTGCTGTGGACAGGGTCTGCAGCATAATGTATTTAAGTTAACTAAAAAAATCAATATAAGTTTAAACGTATGCTTTCACTGCTTTACCTTGCAGACAGACAACCTTTTCCAACAGGGAACCGCAGTTATATAAGCCAAAGTAGTGATCTCTTTCTCACTCAACCAGACTCCTTTGACAAAAACAGTCATTTTAACTCGTAGAACAGGAGAGTTGCTGGTCTTCTGCTGCCTTGATTGGTTAGTTTTTTTTGAGTTATCGAGTGACTGTGGTGAATTCAAACTATCTTTTTAAGACACCAAATTCAAACAATAACACAAACAAACTATCCAATTGAGTTAGCTATGCCTGTGTTCTGCAAGGTAAAATTAGTGTTTTTGTGAAGGGGGTTTTGTTGGTTTGAAAAGCGTGATATTTGGCTTACGCAACGATGGTTTCCTGTTGGAAAAGGCTGTCTGACGCCATGGTAAAGTGGTGGAAATATTCTAAATACAGCATACACTTACACTGATATGATATTTTTTTGGTGGCTTAATTACATTTTACTGTTGAACCCGTCCACAGCAGTACATGGCTAGGTTCTTAAACAATCAAGTTTGAAAAAACGATTCATGTAAAGCTGAGTTTATTATCAGAACTGCGTCCATAGCAACAGTCCACTCTTCATAGCAACGGTCTGTTATTAATGGCAATGGTCCGCTATATAGAAATAACAGACCTTAGAATACCAAAGGTGACCAATCAGAATCAAGTATTTAATAAAGCTGTGTAATAAATATGCAATAATAAATATGCAATGTCCAGGTAGACTTTAAAAACAAAGGCACAAAAAACTACTTGGGTAGGTTCTGGGTTAAAACAAGTGTGTTACCTATGCAAGTTCACATATGTAATGTAACATAACGTAACGTAGCATAACATAGCGTGACGTAACGTAACGTAACGCAACACAACGCAACGCAACGTGAAGTTACGCTCTTTATACTATGTCACCAGTATGTAGGATTTTGTGCAATCTAGCGGTGAGTTTGCCAATTGCAAAAAAACTCGTCTCACTTGCCCCCTCCACGCATAGTCGGAGAACTTACGGTGGCCATTAAATGTGCCGTATCAAGAGCCAGTGTTTGGTTTGTCTGGTCTGGGCTACTGTAGCAACATAGCGGTGCATTACAGTGGCCACCATGGAAGAGGACCTGCACCCTCTACGGTAACGAAAACACAAATGAAATTTTTTTTTTTCAGGTGATTATACACAAATGACACACTTATGAGTATTTTATGAAATTTCTGCCATATTTTACCAACAGATCCCTGTAATTTTACACACTGGACCTTTAAAACATTTGGCTAGTGGAGGCCTCCAGAAATGATGCTGCAGGGGACCGCGTCATATAGTCTGAAGCACAGGGGCACTGACCAAGCTGCCACATTTGATTTCTTGGCAGTGTTATGAGGCAGATAACTGCAGAGTTGGGTGATAATTCTCTGTGGGTTTGTTACTATTAATGACAGCTTTCACAATACATGTAGTTATTTTATCAGTTATCAATATGAAAATACTGATTAGCGCAGCTTTAACGTGTAGCTACTGTTAGCAGAGTTGGCTCTGGGTGTGCATCACTGAGGGACCTCTTTCATGCTGCACATGAAATATTGATTAGCGCAGCCTTAAAATGAATGTTTAAGATTTTTCAAAACAGATATCACGTAACAGCAGTTCTTACTGGATGTCGTCCTGCATTTCCCACAACAATTAAAAACCTGACACCTGAAACCACCTTTTTTTCTCCATTTTCTAATTTACTCTGATAGAATGGGTGTATTTTTGCCATGAAAACCTTCCTCAGCGCAGCTATAATTGGCTTTGAATTAAATTCTTTTGGTGTACTTGCACAGCTGTTATTGCTAAGATATCAACAGCAGCTTTTCACAGTTTGGAGATGGTGCAAAGGAAATGAACTGCTTCTCCTTTTAGAAACTAGAGAGGGGGGGGCAAGGTCTAATAGCCTGGGGTACAATTAGCAGCTAATTTTGTATACTGCAGTCCAGAAAAAAGTTCAAATGATTTCAAGTTCTGATGTCTGGAGAAACATGCAACGTCGCGCCAGCTTTTGAGCTTATCAGCCAGACAGAGGAAACACAGGCTCGTTCTGTTGTGATGAATAATAAAGCTACGTGCATGTACAGTGTGGTTATTTTGATGAGTATTAAACTTTATTCGTCTGTCTGTCTGATCACACACACTCACAGACACAGGCAGTGGCAATCTGCAGCTCTGTCACTATCAACCTAATCCCTAATGCGACATCTTAGAACACATTAAATACTGTTATATAATGCAAAAACACAGCACACCGACACACACATGCAAGTACACCCTCACACACACACATGCATGCACTTTAACACAGTCTGACTCAGTGTGTTTGCATTTTTATCTCTATACATATCTGCATCCATGCATATTTGCATTCCCTGTACTGTATACAGTGGTTTGTATATGTATGTGGGTGTTTGATTATCATGCGTGGAGCACAGCAGTGAACAGGATAAAGCCAATAATCAGCGCTAAGTATGGAAGTGCAGGGTCACACAGGAGTCAGGGCAGAGGGGCTTTCCTTTAACGAGAGGTTAACAAAGGACAAGACAGCGCTTCTCACCGGGGTTCGAGTAATCTGTCGCAGGCAGCAGCTCAAATGATTTGAGATCTGGAGAAATTCTTATGAGGAATCAGGGGGTAATGAGGCCGCACAGAGCCAAAAGCAGCTCTGATTGAAACAGGATTCTCTGCAGCGCCCACAAAGCTCTAATTTGGTTTATTCCACCGACACTTTGATTATATTTTACAAAAGGAAGTCAGTGTTTGGTGAAAAAAACGAGCCTAACTCATGAGCCGTCGTGATAGGCTCCACCCCTAGTCCCACCCACAGCTTCATCCAGGCGAAATGTGAATGATATGAAAGATGACAATATCACATCACGTGAATGTAGCATTATTGTTTGACAAATAAACATAATCTAATGCCAGGAATCACCATGACCACAGCCTGTTCACCCTGCTGCTGAGTGGCAAGAGATACAGAAGTATCCACTGCTGCACACAGCAGATCTTTCCTCAGCCCGTCCTCCTAAATTCATCTTCATTCCACAATAAATAATAAGTGTGTTATATTTAATATGTTAAATTAACATATAAATAATAAAAGGTTATTTATATTACTTGATATTTATTTATCCATTTATAATTTTTGTTTTGTCAGTAGAGTAAACAGACTAAATCTTTTGCATTTCATTGAACAATCCTGTTTTGTAGAATGTTATTGAACCTTGTACATTCATGCAGAAGTTGGCTTTAGCAGCTGTATCAGAAGACACTTTTAATGTGATTAATGCCATGAAACAGCAGTTTGGTTAGGAGTAGAAGAAGAAGAAGAAGAAGAAGAAGAAGAAGAAGAAGAAGAATAAGAAGAAGAAGCAAAATCAGTTGCCTTGGCCTTCTGTAAGAGAAAACTGAAGACAGGTCTTCAGGATTTTTTTTCAATTGGGCAAGAAGTAAATATTCTTTCATATCAACTATATTTGTGACAGTGCAAACAGCTTCTTTTTCCTTTTTCTCTCAGAGCAGAAACAGCTAATCAGTTAGGAGAGTTAAATGTCTGCCACGTCAGAACGTATTCTCCCATTAAGCATTTTAACTCAGAATTAAGAATAAAACATTTGAGGTTGAGGTCGTTTTTTACCATCAACATATTCTAAAGCGTGCGTCAAAATGTGTGTCAAAATGTGTTGACGGAAACATGACTAATGTCTGCCTCTGTCCTGTTTTTGCTTCAGTCACCGCTCTTCCACAATGCCCTTACACTGCATTGCCATTCTCCTCACATGCACCACTCTTCTCATTCCACATCCTGCCACGCCCACCTCCACCCACACCTGCACCTCATCAGCTACTCTCTACATATACTGGCTCAGATCCTTTCTTCCTCTTTCAGATTGTCTGTGACGTTGTCTTTGTGGTTTTGTGCTTTGTCTTCTGAGCCTCTTCACCCTGTTACCTTTAACCTACCTGCACTTTAATCTGCCTGATTCTTACACCCTTAACCCACCTTCTGACTCTGTGAGCAACCTCCTCATTAAATCATTCAACTGATCCCATCTGCCTGCTTTTGTCTGTGTTTGGGTCCTTCCTTTGTTGCCTGTATTCACCGGGCCATCAAAGAGCTGCTACATCCAGTTTTCTGAATAATTTTGCCACAGTAAGATTAGGAACCAGCTGTTGCTAGCTAAAAGATCCCGGACAGATGTCTCACCAAAGGCATCATCTAAAATGTCCCAGTCACTTAGAAATGAAGTTAAATGAAACCAGTGAGATTAATCTTAAATTAGCAATTTTTGCATGGCATTAGTTCAAGTTATCTTTGGCTTTCTAAAATAGAATTTTCAGGTACAAACAAGGTTACAAAATCAAGATGAAAAGGTTGGTTTTTTTTGATGTTCCATACTCCATTTTTGATGTTTTATTTTTAGCGAGAATCTTTTGCTTCGCCTCCAGCTGGGCCCAGGCCTCTTTCTTCTCCGGACCTGTCTGCTCCCAGACTAAGTCGACTCATTACTTTCAGTACATCTACACCGACCGCATATGAGTCTGCTCTCACAGCCACAACATCATCATACCCACAGTAAACAACTTACTGCAGCACAGTGGGGGGGGGGGCTGCAGATTGAAGGATCTTCGCTGATTGGATTCATGTTTCTCCTACTTTAACTGGTTTCTCTGCGAGCACCGGTGGAGTCTTGGAACGTCTCATTCATGCTGTGACAAAACACATCTGACCCCCGGAGGGGCGAAGCAGGGGTCAAACAAGAGTAAGGGGATTTGAGGGGCAGGGGTCAGGGCTGGAAGGCGGCTGGTTCAAATCCCCGAAGCAGCTGCTGAGGAATAATCCCTCACAAGAAACCACTGCTGGAGTGTCCTTGAAGGGTCCTTTGCACTGTTGCTGTTGGTGAATAGTGAACTACATGAAATTAAACTAGTTTTTAATTACATTTTACCCAAAAATTACACACAAATATCTAATAGGGTAAAGTGATGAGGTGATCTCATTCAAATAGTCTCTAAGTGAAGACAGCATGTTTATTTACTGGAATCACACGTCTTATGAGAACTTCCATTTTGCCAAAACAAAATACACTTAATACCCTTTATTAAATTCCTGCAAAGTTACAGGTCAATATAGTGGTCATTTCCATATTAAATTCAGACATGAATTTAAATTGAAACTCGACTGGCTGGTGGAGACAAACAACTGCGACTGCTCTTTCACCCTCTTCTTAACCTGCCACTAGGGGGCCGCAAGTGATCAACAACTGCTTCAGATTGAAATTTTGTTTCAGCTCGGCCAGCAAACACATCACTTAGCAGAGGCTCCACCAACAAAACCCACGTTTTTACTTGTGAGCCATGCAAGCCGAGAATAAACACACACTCTAGTGCAAATGCACACGCAAACAGCATGTGTAAAGGTGAGTGTACCGACACTGATTTTCAGACTTTGCTCGCCAATTTAGATAAGTTAGCCACAATGTAATGTTAGATTTAGAATGAGAGGGTGCAAGTTACATCATTTGAAACTCATAATTTCACTAGATTTTTGAGTACTGAATCAAACTCCTAAGTTTCTAAATAAACTGAAGAAGTTTTGCCGACCTATAATGTTTTGTTGAGGTAATTTACTTTTCTGCTTTAGATAAACTTGAATCTTTTTGAAATCCCCCAAAATCGTGTTTCAAATTAGTATTTGCATTTGAATTTTTAATTATTCGAGTGCTTAAAAATCACATGGTTGCAACTGAAAATAATCATGAACCATTATTTTCTTCAGTGAGTTTACATACCAATTTTTGAAGTATAAATCTCAAGGTTTCTAAAACTCAAAGGTTGAAGTTTATCTACAGCAAATTAAAAAACTCGAGTAAGTTGCCTTGAATTTTTTGTTCGTACAGTGAACAAAAATATAACAAGGCAATTTTGTGTCATGTATGCGCGTTGTCGCTTTAATCTTTCTTTTACAAAGCGCTTTTGTAAGTAGTTTTAGTGAACTAAACTGGATTTCTCCCGAGGTTAGCTTTGCTGTTCAGCTTCTTCCAGTGTGAAATTGGCAGCTTGGTTTCAAAGTAGTTTTCCCAATACATCTTACTGAGGGTTTTTTTTGTTTGTTTTCATTTTATTCATATCACTTCGGGTGGTTTGTGGCCGTTTTGAGGGGGAAGAATCATGTGCCTTACAGATAATTATGTTTATGGGAAAACGCCGCAGTCATAAGAAAAATGCTCCTCAGACCGGCTGATTGACTTGGAGATGTTGAAATTGGAGTGTAGCCTGAAAATATCTTCCATCACTGAAGGTAAAGTATGAAAGATGAAAGAAGATGAAGTTATTGATCTGTGTGAGGAAAACTGGGCCATCACAGCAGCTGAGGAGAGGAGTTTAAGATGGTGAGGAATGAGGAAAAACAGAACAGAGAAGAAAAATATGAAACCAGAGGAAACTAACTTTAAGTGTAATCAGAAGTTTAAGGTTTCTGGTGCCACTTTTTTTTTTCTTTTGGTTCCCACACGTGCAGATTACTGCTCAAGACAGAAACACTAAACTGCTTGTAAATCTGTCCCCTGAGGATTTAAGGGAAGATCCGAGCTTTGGGTGACTCCCTGCAGCTTTGACGTTAATTTGGGAGGCGAGCAGCAGTGGCAGATTAGACAGAAGAAGTCGGGACAGATAAACGTGCAGCGACACTGTGTGAGGCCGGCCGGGAGACTCTGGGACCCCTGTAGCTCGTCTGATCTTTCTATTTGATCTACGCTGCGGGACCTGGCTGCTGCAGGAAGCCGCAATAACTGCTGTAGTAAGACAGTGATTAGTCGGTATTGTTCCAGGAAAGTTCAGTGAGAGGGCAGCTTCATGACACTGCAAACAGCTTCTGAATGTATAAAACCTCAACTGTCATATTTCACTTTTCACAGAGCAAATGAACATAATGCTGAAAATAAGGGATTTAAAGTGGATTTACAAAGTTTAAATGCATAAAAATGAAACAACTTCAATAAAATTTCTTTTAAAAGTAAAATAAAAGTGACAAAAAACACACGAAAACTAAACTTAAAAAATATAAAAACTGTAGTTGCTTATGTGTATGGAGTCATAGGAGTGTCATAAAAAATAATACATTGTTAAATAAATACAGAAATAAATATGTTAATTGACAGTATAAGGTATAAAAGTAATTATAAGCATTTTCATTTATTTTCACATTTATTTGCTCATTTATTTCAATATATATTTATTTATATCTTTTTTTAAATACATATTTTCTACATATAAATCACTCTTTTGCTGCATATTTAAAATATATGTATTAAACAAATACAAAATCAAAACATATATACAAAAATATGATAATGATAATTCATAATAGTCACTTATATCCAATGAATACATATATTTAAAATATATATAAATAAATATATGTATAAATAAATGAACAAATAAATGTTAAAATAAATGAAAATACATATAATTATTATTTCATTTTTTCTTTATATTTCCACATTATTTTGTTTATTTATGTTTTTTTATTCCTTTATTCCTCTTTATATTTTCATATTTATTTTCTTATCCTTTTACAGATTTATTCTTTTTATGTCACTACACTGTGACTCCATGTATGTGAACACTGAAGGTTAAAAGATTGAAATTGCTGTGGATCTGGCAAACAGCCGACTCATATGGATTTAGATTTGGTTCCCAATCTGAAGAGTGTGTGTTTCTGTTCGCTCGTGTGTGTGTGTGTGTGTGTGTGTGTCACGCGTTTTGGATGTGATTCCTAATCTCAGGTCAGAGTTCGCTGCAATCTGGCACAACATTTTCTATTTACATTTCAGGTCTTTGGTTAAGCTGTAATCCAGAGGCAAACCGCCTCCTCTTTTCCATCAGCAACACCAAAGATCACCAACAAACTGAGGACTAAAAGCCTAAATGATAAAAAGCTTATAAATGATAAGGACATGACTAAAAAAAAACCACACCAAATGAAATAAAAATATTCAGTAAAACATTTGAAAGCAGGAGTCCAATACTAAAAAAATCCATCCATTTCCCTCCTGATAGGTATGTACATACAGCATCATATGTTCTGTGCAGCCGGTGCAGTGAGAAGACTGTTTGTTCTCATGAGTTTAAGCCTCTACAGTATTTACATCTTAATCTCATATCAAATACCAAACAGTCAGGATCAGAAGGTTTTCTTTAAAAATGTATTCAGATACAGTTACTAATTATCTGTTAAAAATGTAGTCGGTAACATAATCCAAGTATCACCATATTAAAGTAATGTAAACTGATTACTCTCTGTTACTTTTGGATTATCTCAGTATAAAATATGGTGAAATTGTTTAGTCTAATATGTTTTTTCTGCTGCATCTGGCCATCATTTTCATCACTGATGAACCTGTCGATTATTTTCTCAATTAATCGATTAGTTCCCTGCTGATCAAAGCTCAAGATGACATCCACAAATGTTTTGTTTTGTGCACAGCTCAAAGATATTCAGTTTACTGTCAGAGAGAAGTATACAGCACCATCTTGTGGCTGACAGGTGGTAACGCAACTTGATCTTCACTTGTCTCCCTTTAAGTACTTTTCACTCACGGTCTCTCACATACTAAGTTTTTTTTTTCCCCCTTGTGTTCCTTTACAAAACACACTTTCTAATGAACATGAGTACAACTCACAATACATGACTTTGAGTCAAGCAAGTTGCACTTTTGACTTTAACGTAACCATGGAGACAAAGTAAAAACAAGCTGGTGGTGATGAAGAGTATTCAGCACCACAGCAGAGCGGACAGCTCCGCCTCAGGCTGAACAGACACCAGCTCACTACTGACTACAGGGGCTTGGATTTCTGCTGATTGTGGCAGATTGTGCAAAGATAGATTCAGTGTCTTAATATCATATTTATGAGATTTTAGGATGATTGGATGAGGCCGTGCGGCTCAACACATCATGAAGCGATCACGGAACATCAGCATCGCTCTGAGTGGCAGCCTCAGCATTATGTAAGCACGGCAGGAGCCACGGGGGAAAAGATACAGAGACTGCTGTGATGGGATGAAAAAAAATAACTTACTGTGGAGAAAAAAATCCCGCTGTGGCTTTCTGGAGAATCTGTTGTTACTGGTGTTCTGTTTGACCCTGATATATGTATTTTCCTGTGTGAAACACATGCCACATGTGGTAACATGTTTTCTACATATGATCATCATCATGTGATTATTTTTCTAAAATAATTTATGTAATAATATAAAATAATTATTTTTCATTATTTTTTATTTTATTTTATGTACAGCCCTTTGAGACATTCTTTGTGATATTAAACTATACTGAACTTTAACTTTATCTTTATCCTCAAAACCTTAACCTAAGTCTTAAATCTAAGAAAATATTTTTAAAAAAAGCCCTCAAGTTGGAGGGAAAATGTCCACACTGGAGTGAGCCACCAACAAACTCGCTTATTTAGACTCAGAGCAACATTAGCATTCAGTCTTAGCCACGCTACTGAGCACACGGCAAAGTTAAATCCAATATTCACTCTCTTTACCTGCCTCCTTAGTTTCTCCAATGTGTTATGCGCGAGCAGGTACCGCACAGTTAGTTTGTCAGAGCTTTTCCCACTGAAACAACTGTCCGCTGTTGCTGGAGTAAAAGATTGATGAGAGCGGTGTGGATGAACTGAAACAGTAAAGTTGTGTGCCATAAAATCAAGATATTAAAATACTCTGCTGAGCTGAGGGGAACTGTTGGATGCTGAGGGATGATTTTATGTCACTGCAAGCAGCTGCTTTCACATTACAAATAGTCATTTCATTCATGCTGTCAAAAAAAAAAAAAAACTATTCTAGAAAACATGATTATATCTAAACAACAGAAAAGATTGACTCCAAAATGGCCCCAAAAGTACTCTGTAAGGTTTAGGGAAAGATAATGGTTTGGGTTCAAAGTATGTAACTTAAGTCACGTACTGTTACATGATGTAAGTTAAGTACGTTACATAAGTTAAGAGATAAGAAAGAATAAGTCAAAGTTGACTTCTGGTTTCACCTGGGACATGAGCAGTGGTCCGCTGGGTGAAAGTGGTGAAGTGGTTAGTGGTCAGTACAAATTCTGATGTCTTAATAAGAAAACCGAATCACCTTTGAGCCATTAGGAGCCCAAATCCTCTGGTCAGCCAGAGTGTTTGTCGATCAACAATTGGCATTATTACATACTGTAGAAAAACTCAAGTAAAATAGGTTGATGAGTGTCTGCTTTCGTCAAAGTGGAAGAATGACTTCACCTAGTGGCCAGAGGTGGTATATCCTGATATATAAGTATCTTATTGAATCTCCGGATGAGGTATTTCTGACATCTGTCACTTTTTAAAACACTATTTTGCTCTTTCAGTCATCTGTCCTCTCTGGCATTATGGGAAACTAATGACATTGCCGACATTAATGTGCATGAATATGACACCAGTCTTCTCTTTTTGGTGCCGGCACTTTACCAGCACCTGTTTTCACCCAAAATGTAGCTTGGTCGAGGGAAGTGATGTGTGGCTGCTCCCATCCACCCATCCATCCACCCCAACCTCCCTTCCTTTGTCGCTCTTTGAACTACATCACCTGACTTTCTCCTTTGCTCCAGGTATAATTACTATGCCTAATAATAAATGTACATATGGGTCGTATTCAGCTGCTTGGACAGACGACTATCATTCATTTAATTTCAGTCACTTTTCTGCTGCAGGTGGGCTGTTATAGGAGCTTTCAGGCTGTCGTTCTATTTAAATGTGACTGTTTTTAGGCAGAACAAGTTGGAGTATGGGACAGTTTGTACTCGTGATCTCAGTGTTTTTGGAATCTGGGCAAACTGGCTCATGAGTACCTGGCAGCAGCTGTAACAATGCAGACAACAATCTAGACAAGGATGATGCCAAAATCTAATCCAATAAAAACCAGAGGGTGGAGCTAAAGCACAAACAGAGACCCGACAAATGCTGGAATTTGTCAAATTCACCTGCTGAGAAGATCAGAGAGTTGATGACGTGGTGCAATGGGGCATTTATAACCCTCTATACTATCTGTGGTGACTTCTGTGATCATTGGCCACACACACACACACACACACACACACACGCTGGAAGCTCTGCTTGTGTGAGGTGTGAAGCCATTGACAAAGTTTCACACAGTTTAAGACTAAAAGAGGTTTAGTGAGAATTAGCAGAGAGTGATTGGGTTATGTAAGCTCAAAGGGCCAATGAAGAGGAGACAAACACACACGCACACACACACACACACACACACACACACACACACACACACACACACACACACACACCAAAGTGAACTTAATTTAGACTCTATAAGTTATATCCAGACCAGTCAGAAGACTTTAGCGGTAGGATTACGTGTGCGATTTAAACAATATTTCAGTATTAGATAGTTCCCTCGGTCACTTGTGATTGTAATAAATCTCACTTCTTCTTCTGCATTTTCACACATTACCACATATTGAGAGGATAATCCCTTGAAACGTCTCCTTGCTTTTACCAGGCAGACAGCCAGGGTTTTGTTTGCTGGACGAGAAGCTAAGAATTAATCCTCATTACACAATGGAGGAGAAAAGCTGTTTGGTTGTTTGGTTTAAGTGCTGCTTACAGTATGCGTGAGGTTTTGTTATATGAGGGCCCTGCACATGGTTTTAAATGCACCGCTTTCATGTACTAACACTCGGTGTGCTCAGGCTGTTTTGTAATTTCTGACTGAGGTCTGCTGGAAACTGTCTCTTCATGGATGTTTTTAATCAAATTTTGTGTCGAATGAAACCTGAATATGAACTGAAGATTGACAGAGCAGTGCGTCATGAACCATTCTGAGCCTCGGTCATGAATAGAAATGTAAGCTAAAGTCAGTGATCATAAGGAAAACAGCAACATACAGGATATGAAAACAATCAAAACACATTCAAATGTGACATGATGATATATGTTAACATCAAAAATACAGTGAAAAACAGTGATGACACGCATGTACACAATTAGGCCTATATTGTATATTTTACCAACACTGTGTTGGATCTTACTGTCGAATGAGTTTGGCAATAAACTATTGTATTGGGGGAGTGAGAACCATGGATTCTGCTCTCTGATGGTCCAAGCTGTCACATGATCAAAGGAAGAGTTGGTATTGGTCAACATCAATGTACATATTACCCAGGAATCATGACTGCATATCTATATACAACAAAAAAACAAAGAAGATAAGAAATTATTAATTTAATTAAATATTTTAAATTTATTTATCATTTTTGTAGTTCATGTAGACTGATTTGACAATATTTGATTCTAATGGCCAACTACCTAACTGTGAACTATTCTTAAAGAAAAAATAAAAACATTCCCAATTAAATGCAAATAATTTAAATTTGTAATCAGATCCAAAACCAACTGGTTATTAGAATGAATGAAAAGCTTTAACCAGAGTTTGGAACAGTTTCACTATAAATCCTCCAAATGTGGCCCTTTAACAGAAATATTTGAATAATTTGAAGCTGAGATGTTCCCTTTTATAGTAAGCAGCAAAACTTTGACACAATGTGAATAACATGTATCCTAATAAATATGAGCTCATAACAGAATACTGCCTCCACATGAAGAGAGGCATGGACACAGTCTAATAAACCTGCTACAGTAGATAAAGAACAGGTTAGTTTCTCACCAACAGAAAGAGGTTGCACTTTTGAAAAAATAAATAAATAAGGCAACTACAAAAAAATCAACAGCAATTGAGTTAACAGAAGCTCATCTCCACCAGTGTCCTGTCTGAGAAGCACCTGCTTGCACTGACTTAACAAATCCTCTAGAGGGCAGTGTGTGACTGCAGCCTGAACCCAGGGGTTCCATCTTGGCACATTACTGTGTAAACTGAAGTGTTGAGGACTCCTGTTGCGGGATTATATGATTTAAAAACCGATATAATTCAAATAATTGTTATTTATTTAATTATATGGTTAACAAAGTAATAACAACAACAACAACAACAATAATAATAATAAATAAGGTCATAAATACACACTATGGATCGACCAATCATCGCCCGGCCCATTTTTGGATCCAGTGTTCAGCATTTTTATGATTATTGGAATCTGTGCTTTTTCTATCTAATTACCAATAAGATAAATTATAGCAATGCTGGAAAGTTCTATTTTAATTAAAGGCGTATCAACTGTTTTGTGTTGAAGTCTGTTTTATTCTGAATTTTGACACATTTCATTTAAACTGGTTCCAATGATTAGTTATCGGTTCCCTTAATTACTAATAATCGGTATTTGTATTAGTATATTTATACTGTATGCCTTGTAACATCCTTATAAGTTGTGTTCTTCCGACTATTCCAGAGACTTGTTATGTCCCGCAGTATTTCCTTTTAGCTCGATTATATTCCCCTGAAGAAACAGTTTTTCTTCAAAAGTCTCAGTCTGCACTCACTCACCCACGCCCTTGTGCAAACTTTATGCATCCCTGATTGGTCGAAACACAGCAAGAGAGGGTGGGGCAATCTCGTGATTAATTAGCATACCTATCCAGGCTGATAAAAGTGGCAGCAACTTCACCTGATACTGCGCACAGCATCAAACGCACAGAAGAGGAGATGAGAGGAGAGCAGAGGAGAGGAACTTCTGTGCAGTAGTGCATGGCCCCAGAGTTAAACACGGTGGAAGTAAAACTCAGATTAGAAAAAGTAAGTTCAGACAGGTTCACTCACCTCACAGAGACACACACAGGTTCGGTCACCGGCGGCCACGGTCTGTGCGTAAAAGCGCACAGCCAGAACAGAACTTTACGCACTCCTCGGAGAGACAGCTTCCCTCCTCCTCCTCCTTCTTCATCCAGCCCTCCACGGTCGGTCGGTGGTTCGAGCCTTTCCCCGTCGGCCGGTTTGTGACTCTCACACCCGGTTCTGAATTGTGGCCGCTCCGACCCAGAGCCCCGGGTCACCCATGAGGCTAGAGGCCGCAGCCAGGATGGATCTGTTCAGGAAGCTGTGGAAGGCGAGGAAACTGATCCTTGTGGTGTTCATACCGCTGTCACTGCTTCCACTACCGCTCATCCACCCCACCAGCGTGAGTACACACAAAAAATATGATTTTTTTTGTTTGTTTGTTTGTTTGTTTTAATTATAAGCACAGAAGCTGAAAGTTAACAGCTGTCAGAAAGTGGTGATTTTCAAAATAAAAGCACATTAGAATTTTACAGTGAGAATAAGCAAAATGAAATGTGATTTTCTTATCATAAGAATGAATCAGGGGGTTAACTCATTTAAAATATAAAGACTTTATAAATAGGAGCACTTTACATTTTTGAGTGGGTACAAGCAAATTAAAATGTGTGTTTGTTTTTTTTAAATTATAAGCATAGAACAGAGAGTTGATTCTCAAAATGAGAGCACATTACAATTTTATGGTGAATACAAGCAAAAATAAAATCTGTTGTTTTTTTGTTTTTTTTTAATTAGAAGCCAATAGAATCCGAGATTTAACTTATGCCAAAAAGTTAACATTTCCTAAATAAGAACACATTACAATCTGATGGTGACTACACACAAAACAATATGTTTTTTTTTAATAAGGGTAAAAACAGAAACTTATCTTCTGCTAGAAAGTCAATTTTCAAAATAAAGCATGTTAAACTTTTATGGTGAGTACAAGCAAAATATAGATTTCTTTTTATTATCAGCACAGAAACAGAAAGTTAATTCCCTCCAAAAAAGTCGAGCATTTCAAAGTAAAAGCACACTATAGTTTTCAGTGGAATTACTGGTAAATATGACAAACTAAACCTGTGAAACTACTTACAGTAAGGGAAATTTATAGCTATTATATTTGAAAGTAACTGTACAAAGCCTGTAAATGATTGAGTACCATAGATACGCTTAACCTAAAGGAACCACGTGGTCTTATAAGAATATTATAGGTGATTAATGTACTAGTGTGTACAAGAAGGGCTTACAAACCATACACACACTATACAGTAAGTTCCTGTATTTATATGTCAGAGATACCACAAAAATAGCAAAAACTAGGCTTACAATATACATTAAAGTACCATACATGCTGCTTATAACAAGGCTGTGGTTTTTATTTCAAAAAGAGTTATTTAGTTAGTCATTTTAAATATATCAACAAACCTTATAAATACCTCAAAAACATGAGACAGATACAGCAATCAAAACATCCAGTTCATCTGTTGATCCTCCTCCTGGTTGCTGCTAACAGCTGTAATGGGATGATGGGATTTCAGTGTGTGTGTGTGTGTGTGTGTGTGTGTGTGTAAGGGGAGAGAGAGAGAGAGAGAGAGAGAGGGAATCAATCAAAAGACACACTGTCCTCTGTTTTGATGAATGCTTGTCCTGAGCTGTCCCAATCATCAGCTGAGCCGTGTGTGTGGAGAGGAGATGTCGCGACATGTTGATGAGATGGAGATCAGTGAGAGAGGGGGGTGGGGGGGTGGAGGGGAGGGAGAGAAGAGTGAACAACTTGATACTCATGTAGGCTCATGTTCAGTGGAATTGTTCGCTGTGAGTGCCGCTGAAAAGGAGGAGAAATCGGTCTGATTCTGCCTCGTGGCCCATGTCATGTTTTTAGAAAATTTCTCAGTGAAATTGCATTGAAAATAATTGGATTATCTCAATCTGCATGAGTCCAATCTTAACAATAATTCATCTGTTTGATGACATAATTCGATAAAGGTTTGTTGAAATTAAACTAACATTATTCTGACTGTGGATTAAATGTCTTTTTTTGCAGTTCCAGATTCAGAGGAGTTGTATGTAGCATTTTGAATTAGGACAGGATCATGTTTAGGCTCAGGACTATGTGGGTCTATGTGGTCAAATGTCTGTAGGAAGCTAAAAAACTCCCTAACTTGTGCTCTTGCGCCAAATTAAATGATATCCCGTGAAGAGCACTTTATGCTGTATCACACCCTGAGGAAAGCTTGTCTGGGATTACTGTAGGTATTCTGGCTCTGGTAACTGACAGAAAACCAAAATTCAAGCTTCAAAATGCCCTTTCAGAATGTTTTTCTGTCGTCAGTGTCCCGGTTTAATTTGAGCGCTAACTGTCCGCACCTCTGAAAAATAAATCTGCTGCCTCTTGGTCTATGAAAAACCCAGAACCCAGCTCTGAACAGATTTCCAAAATACTTTAAGACTCTTTTAACCATCTGGAAAAAATATTAGTCTGTTGCTCAATTTTTTCAAAACTTTTTTTATGGCTCTTTTTCCTAAGCCGAATAAAGGTGGTAGCTGGAAATGCAGGACTCCCTCACCAGAACAGGTGGTCTGTGTTTACATTTATTGTTAGGCGGCGTCCTCTGGTGGACGTAGTAATTGTGACGGGTGGAAAGGAGGACGTAAAGTGACGTAGTATAAAGAGAGACAAAGTCTATGTAGGGGGAGGTCGGGGTAGATGGATGGGTCAACCACACCCACAAAAAGTGATCACTGACTCCTTTAAACTTTTAAATTAGTTTAGGTAACGCATTCAACTTTTCGTGAGTCAATGCTATTAGTCACCCTTTACGTCCGTCTGTGGGTTTTAACAGTTTTACAGTGTAACAGTTTTGGACATTCAAGGTTTCTGCCATCTGTAACTGATGTAATTATTTATCCCATGCCATGGGACATAACCAAGTAGTTTTGAAGTTTAAAACTAAGCAAACTGCAACCATTTCACAGTGTTTTGGGAGTCAATGGCAGAAGATCCTAATGTGTTGTATAGGTGTGATAATGTGTTGGGAAATCCCCAGAAAATTAAGTATGTATGGCAAATGGTGTTTCTTTCTTTTATTTTGTACTTCCATACAAAATAGCACATAATGTAGCATAATAATTTTTCTTGTGCTTTACAGTCAGAGAGACAATGTAAGTTATTTCCTGCTACCTGGATTAGGAAATACATTTGCAGCTTGGAAAAGGGTTTAAAATGGCAGAATTCAGAAATGCAGCAGTAAATGTTCTTAAACAAGTTTTTCAAAGATCGCAGGGGGTTTACTTCTCAGAGATGCTGATGCCTCGTGCTGTTGATGATAATTCATGAGAGGCACAAACGGGCTCGGTCCAACTTTGTGTCACACAGAAAAAGATCCTTTCATTTCATGTGATATGATTTTCCCATCGATCAAGATGCACTGAATTAAACTGTGTGTTTTAAAACAATATGAAAAGCTGCAGACATTCAGCAAATCTTTTATTTCCTACCGGTAATGAACTAAACATCATCTTAACACGTGGTCATGTTGTTTTTACTGACACAAAGTCGCATATGACATACAAGATTTGGTTAAACTTTAACATGTGACAGGTGTGTTTGTTTGTGGCTGATATTCTAACTAATAAGCGTGAGTTCACATGTTCGTTAACACATTAATCTTAGTGTTCACTCATGTTTTTTCCTAAATAAGTTAGTTGCTGAACAACCCCCATCTCAAACAATAATAGTACACACCTGTCACCACAGGTATGTGTCGTACAGTATGTGTCATAAATGAGCTCTTGTGTATCACAGCTATTTGTGTTTCTTGTAACATCGTTAATATCCAAAAGGTCTGTTCTGTGCTCACAAGTTGTCCATCAGCCAATCACGTTGTCGCCCAGGAGCCTTGCTGTTATGTCAGGACTGGTGGATGTTTGGCAGGAGTAGGTGGCGCAGGATGAGGCCAAGAAAGAACAAGAGAACAAAAACTTCACTACAAAGAAAAAGAAAGAAACAATCCAAGCAATTAAGTTATATAATCAACCTACCACCACGCTGGATTTTGGCCCCCACGTGGCTTCCTTACGACACCAGGGACCCCAGACTGTGTCAAGAATGTGGCGGGGGTTCGCAGCGAGAGCGCGCGTGTGTGTCTGTCTGTGTGTGTGTGTGTGTGTGTGTGTGTGTGTGTGTGTGTGTGTTTGGAGTGGTACTGTGTCCAGCTGCAGCGGGACAGAACATCTGTTGGATGCAGTCAGGCCAGGTCAGAGAGACAGGGAGAGAGACTCAACAGAGATTCAAAGCAAACTCTGCTCATCAGAGTCATGCTTGTGCCATTTTGCATCCCTATAACAACTGAAAGCTGTATATTGAAATTAAACAGTAGGGTAAACACAGGGGTTACCAATGATACTAATTAAGGTCTGCTTCCAGTGAACCAGCGTGCACAATAACAGAACCCTGACTCTGTCTGACCTGAGTGGAACAACTTCATTAGTATTACTGGTAACACCCTGTGTTCACTCTACTGCTTCACATCAATGTGGCAGCTGTGAAAAGGTCTGTAGTCAAGCTGTGGAACAGAAGTGAGTTCAGCAAAACATAATGAAGAAATGCATTTATGCAAATATCCATGAGAGAAGATGAATAATAATGACTGTTGATACCCCAGACTCTTCTACCTGCACTACCATGTTGTTGATATTTGTGGTTTTGAGTAAAATGGCTCCATAATTATTGATTATATTGTCATTAAATTTGGTACAGACATTCATGTTCCCCACGTAACGAACGGTAGTAACTATCACGATCACTTAACATTTATCTAGCAACGTCATCGGTCAAAATATCTATGTATATCCAATAATTTGGTTTATAGCCTAAATCCAATGACTAATGACTCAAGCTAATGACTCAACGATTCGATTTGTCAATTAATCGATCAGTTATTTTCTTAATTAACTGATCAACAGTTGATTGTTTTAAAATGTCAGAAAGTGGTGAAAAATGTCAGTGTTTCTCAAAGCCCAAAATGACGTCCTAAGATATTAAGTTTCCTTCATAGAAGAGTAAAGAAACAAAAAAAAAAAATTCACTGCTGAATATGAATGATACAAACTGAAATCTGAGAATGTTGGCTTCTTTTCTTAAAAAATTACTCCAGTCGATTACTTTAATTGATTATCAAAATAGTTCACGATTAATTTAATGGTCAGTTAATGATCCATTAATTGTTGCAGCTCTACTAATGACATTTTCATCAGCTTCAGCTGTACTTGTTCTGTGTTTTGTGCTAATTAGCAATCAACACCTCCTAAGTACTTCTATGTGCTAGACTTGTCTACATTGAAAAGAGAACCGAATTTTGAAGGTGGTCAAAAGATGTTGCTGGGGGACCTGTGAAAGCGACACATACTGTATGCTGCCTTCAAATGGGGTATTGTTTACGGTGCTCATGAAAAGCGTCTCTATGAATGCACCCCTCTTGTGGTATTCATGACGTTGTAGGTGGAAATTTTCTGAAAGCTGAGTTCACAAGTCTGTACACGACTTCCTATATCATAACCACGAGTTTTGCGAGCTTAAAGGCAGTCACAGTCACATCTGAAATTTGCTAATGTTAGCAAAGTAATAGCTACCTACTTAGATTGCCATAGATTTGCTATATTAGCTATCAGATCTACCAAGATGGCTAACAACTGATGTTCATTAGCCTGCAAGTTAGCTTGCATTTTGCAACATTAGCTAACTTAAGATGCGACCATGTGTGGCTTTTACAGGTCCCCCAGCAACATCTTTTAACCATCATCAAAATGTAATTTTCTTTTCAACATAGATGATATATGCACATAGCATATATATCTAAGACCAAGAAAACTGAGGTTCAGCTTGCTCAACTGTAGCTGGATGGAAAGGGGCGGGACTTAGAATGCTAACACACTAAAGTAAGTGCTGAGCAAAGTAAATGCTATACCAGATAAACATCAGTACGTTAGCATTGTCACTGTGAGAGTGTTAGCATGCTGATGTTTGCAGTTAGTTCAAAGCAACTCTGTGCTAATGTACAGCCACATGGAGCTGCTAGCATGGTACGCAGGTTACAAGTTACACTGGTGGGCTACACTGGACCTTTCATGCATGATCTGTCAAACTATATCTAAATCTGTGGTAAATCTACTGTACATCTGCATTTGTAGATGTACTTTCATTACTCTACTGTTGGGCAGACGTGCAAGTCTTATAGAGTAAAGCAGATTATTCCAACAAAAGCTGTCTTGCAGTATGGTTATAATAAAACACACTTGATTTTTATTTTTGTTATACTGGTTTTGTACTGTGTGTTTGTATATATTTTGGGGACAAAATGCAAACCCCCATGATATAAATAATTAAATTTTACAGTGAAGACCTCAGGGTTTGGGTGGCTATGAGTAGGGTTGGGCTAAGTCTCCAGGAAATGAATGTAAGCCAGTGTAATGTCTGCTGAAGTAATGGAAACACAACTGTTTGTGTGTGTGTGTGTGTGTGTGTTTGCTTGTGTGTATGTTATCTGTCACTTTACAGTAAAAGCTCATTAGCCCTGTGCTGATTGGAGTAGTGAATACAGGTTTCCACTGTGACATAATTTTCCTATCAGGAATCCCTCCAAATACCAATCATCTCCTACGCTGTCCACAGATAACAGGCAGCTGATGAGACAATCAATGGACATCTGTTGCATGTTGAGACAGAATTTGGTCTGTCAGCTGTAGTTGTCAGGGTCTGAGGAAAATGGAAAATCCCTCTGATATACTAGACCCTCATGTAGACCCCAAAATCCCTGAAACCACATTTGGCTCCATCAGAGAGGAACACTGAAGAACTGTCTGGTCAGTTAATAGTTAAAGAGAAACATACTTAGACTGATGTTAATGCGAATATGCTAACACGTGATTAAACCATTGATGGTTAGTTGAGCAAATATTATATATAGCAAATATCACCTGACTATCAAGCTGACACTGTATCAGCAACAAAGCACCTAAATGCCTCACTGATGAAATACTTTGTTCAAAAAGTATCTGAATGTCTACTGGATGTGACATGTCTCCATTGTGTGTCAAATGTCCACGAGATATCTCCAAGCAGTTTGATCATGAGCAGCTACATTTCCCATATTATCATTCAGTTGTTTTCCCAACATTTCTGTTCTTACAAGCGCATGCTACTCATTTTCATAATTGTATGCAGCGGGGTGGCTTATCTTCATCTGGGGTCAGAATTTTGTGAATAAGGTATATTAGCAGAAGAAGTTTTGCTATATGCATGTAAAGATCATGTGAATAGCAAATGAACTGCATTGTTACAAATTCATTTTGATGGTATTCTGTGGCTCAGTGGTTGAGAGCATCTCATCAGTTCCAGTCAACAACCTCAGTTGCATGTCTGTATCTATGCTGCCTAACTGTTAATAAAAGTGACAAAAACCACTTTTATTATTCTTTGAACAATAATTGTGCGTCCCCTGTCAATAAATAGAGTGTGGGTGAATTTTAATTCTGAAGAATTGTGATTGGAGCTTAGAAAGAGCTGTGTCCGAGCATCGAGTGAGTTGCAACGGTTACACATCCTGTAGGCATTAGCATGGAGAGGCACTGTGGAAAAAATAGCCTTCTTGCTATTAGTATTACAAAAAAATGCTAATGCAGCTATTTGATCAGAGTCATGCATTTATCTGAAGATTAACTATTTAAAAAATATCAAAGACTGCTGGATAATGGAGAACTTGATTATGTGTTTTTTTTTATCCCTCAGAATTGTATACAGTGAATGTATTTTTTGTTTTAATCAGATTTTGTCAGTATGACATTGAAAGTCATAGGAAAGATGGAATTGTTCCAGAAAACTCCATTAAGGCTCAAATCTCAAAGCCTTTGAAGTGCTGATGTAGTGCAGCCTGCTGAGACACACACACACACACACACAGTCACACACACAGTAACACACAAAGATTGTCCATTTCACCTCAGGCACTCCAGCATCACATTCTTTTGCAGTCTCCAAAAATCAAGTGAACTTTTGCCTAGATTTACAAAAAAACAAACTAACCCTCAAGCAGCTGTTGCCAATATTTCCCCAAAATATTAGTAATAGCTGAGCTCTGAGTGTCAACACCTAAAAGAAGCTGAAAACCAATACTATACATATATATATATATATTTACAAATAATTACTTGTTACATCACTTTTAACCTGCTTATTCTAGCATGGAAACCCTCTTTGAACTCAGGCCTGACCTCAGAGCAAACACACGCTTTCCTCGATCAGTATACCGGTATGTATTGATGTCAGCTCGCTGACACGTCTGAGTATAAAGTCTGGTTATCACAGAGGTTGCATCAGCCGCTCAGTGATTCCTGCCTCTGTGCTTACCCAGCACTTTGGCTTTAACTTGCAAAACTGGAACAAAGAAAAAGAAGCACAGATGAGCGGTTGAGGATCTGATTTAGGCTGCAATTCCCGTGTGGCGGGGTATCTTCTGATAAACAGAGATCAATAGTCAATGATCAGTGACCGAACTGCTGAATCAGATCATCATCCTGTGTGTTTGTTCAGTTATCTGTGTTTGTCTCATTGTATCTGTCTATTTGTTTTTAGTTCCCCTATGACAACTGTCTTTTCCTCTTTTCAGCCTTGTCAGTGTGAATGACAGATCAGAACATTAAACACTTCATCCCGTTATCAGGCTCCTCAGTTACCTCATGTTTCCTGAATGCTGAGACAGACACGCTGATTAGATTAAACTCAACTGCAGTTTGTTTAGATTATGAGCAGTTTGTCTTTTGTTTAAAATGTCTTTCTTAGGTAGCCTTTGCCAAGTTAAATCTACGGTAAATTATCCAAACGAAGCAGAGGTTGTGGCTTTAGAGTGACGACCTGTGCAATGAAAGCCAAACCAATGCCAAAGCAAAGTCAACCTACCTGAAGTTGGCTCTGAAATTCTTTGGTCACAGACAGTGACAAATAAAATTCCAACTTGATCTTCTTCCCGCGTCGATTTTGGTCTATCAGCGTCATTCCTATGGTTCTATGTTCCCTGGGATGTGTGATTTACATGGCACATATAGGAACATGATGTTCCCAAGGCCCTATGTTCCCCAGTTCTGCATATATGCGCTACCAGGGTCCTATGTTCCCAGGTTTCTATGTTATACAGCTCTATAATAGGTTAGGGTTAAGGTTTAGCATGGAACATGCACTCTAGGAACATACGACCTTGGGAACTTTGCACCTTGGGAAAAAGCCTCACCGATTCAGTGCCATGGACAGGGTTTGCTGTTTATTGAACTAATGACTGCCGGGAAAATACTTTGAGTGTTTTTTTTTTTTTTGGAGCAATCAGTGTTTGTTTTTGGGAGAACCGGCTGCCGGACAAATGGGCTTTTGGTTTTCGGACTACTGGGGTTTTGGAATAATGAGCTGTCAGAATGATGGCAAAGCACCAACATTAGCTTACTTGTTTAACATCAGCATGCTAGTATTGGGTTAGCAAAGTGGTACAGTGGTTTGTCTCACAGACGATGATGTTATCATTGTCAGCCCACAATTTTTTGAAGACACCATTGACAAAGAGTGTGTGTGCTGCTAACATTTACATTTCCTATCGGCATTTTTTTCTTGAAAAGCATCATTAGATCACATTTATAATAGTGATTTATCTAGTTTATGTACCTTTTCAGTCGTCACAACACTGTAATAACTTACATCTAGATTTAATTTGAACTGTATGCAGCGGATTATCTTAAAGTTGGCCTATGTAACAAACCTGGCAGGTGATTTATCATATTAGAGAAAGTCGTTTCTGTAAAGTCTGTGGTTTCAGTGGCTGTGAGGTCTGAACAGGTCTGAACATGTTTCATCCTGGAGCCCTGCTGCTAATTCACCCCACTCTGGGGTTATTAATTTGAGATTAACTGACCTGTTACGGGCAAGATGTTATACCGAATGTTCCTCTTACGTAAAAGTACAACAAGCTCACACAGCGGGAACTTCATATGTTTAATAGGCTGCTTGTTGAAAACATGTGCAGCAACAGCATTTCTAACAGTGTTGTGTGTGTCCATGACAGGACAGACACATATCATGTTTTATATTTCCTTGACACAGGTTATCCTTTTCTTCTTATTATGACCATTTTAATGCAACTTGTCAACCGTAAGACTCATCTTTGAATTTGGGATTTAATGTAAGAGGTTAATGAATTTTTTTAAGGTCTTAGCAAAATATCACATAAAGTTTTTAAGGTTGTAGAGCCTGTCACTAAGCCTGTTGGAGTTGCCACAGAGCAGTGGCTGGTGTGTCAATATTATATAACCATAACCAGACTAGTGCAACATCAGTGTGTGTGTTTGTGTGTGTGAGAGAGAGATGAGAGTGTCTTTGCGCAGCTCAGTTGGACTCCGAGTATAAACCACACTCCCCACTGTCCCAATAACACTTCACTCCATAAGACACACACATCATACTAATCTGACAAAAACTCAAAATATTATGATGTAATGATAATAATATGCTAAATCTGTAAAAGTATAGGAAAGCACTTTTGTGTGCATATATGCACACGTGCACACGTGAGACTGAATAGAAACTGTAATTTATCAGTGTCTATTACATCAGTGTCTGACTCAAACCTGTGTACATATAGACCAGTGGTGCCCACACTTTTTCACTTGGAAGGCCAAAACTGAAATTCAGCAGTGGGCCGTGGGCCAAAAGCAAACACCTATTGTGTTGTATAGTTTAGATGCAAAATGGTACTAGAGGATTTTTAACATGAAATAAATAAACAATGTTTTTTTTAATTGTTATTTGCTAGAAACATCTGGTGGGCCAAATTGAACCCTATAGCAGGCCAACTGTGGCCCCCGGGCCCCACTTTGGGCAACCCTGATATACAGCAGGGATCTGAATGTTTTTCTGATATCGTGTAAAACCATTTCTAACTGTTTCTCTGTCTGGTAAACAGGATTTTACTGTACAGGAAATGGTTAATTTAGCATAGCATTAAGTGTAAGGGTAACTTTTTAAAAAAAGCAAATACAGCAGCTATATTGATATGAAATTGTAGGGTTAACGGTTAGCAATGATGCTAATTAAGGTCCTGCTCCATCCAGTGAGCCAACGTGTGCACTGGCAGCACTCTGACTCTGTTTGAGCTGTATGTATCACAACCTTAATTAGTATCATTATTGGTAACACCTGTGTTTGCCCTCTTAAAAAATGGCTGCTGTGAAACAGGCATTACAGGTGCTAGTAGGCTTATTTTTTAAACCTTTGGGCAGAGCCAGGCTAGCTATTTGCCCCCGCTTCCAAAATTTGTGATGAGCTAGGCTAGCTAGTTGTAGAAAAAATGCCTACAAAAATGTAGAATGACTGTTTTTGTTGCTGAGGTCTCTCTACTGTGGTGTGGTTAGTGTTTAAAATGAAGTACCTGTTTTATTCATGTTTTCCCTCTCACAGGAAGCATGCTGTGCGTACGTGCTGATGGTGACAGCGGTCTACTGGGTGTCTGAGGCTGTTCCCCTGGGTGCTGCTGCGCTAGTACCTGCCTTCCTATACCCACTCTTTGGCGTACTGAAGTCCAGCGAGGTGAGTCTCTGTATATCGTGAGCTGTCTTTCTGCAAGGAATTTTTGCTCAGGAAGGTTGAAATTAACTAAGTGAGCTGAAGTAATGAATCAATAATGAATCATTCTCAAGTAAATTCATCTTGGACAAAGCTAAAAGGTAAAGGGAAGGAGTGCAGTGCAGTTATGCAGTTATGATGCCAACTATAACCGTCAGTTCAGTTAGACGAGTAACATAGTCTATATGTTTTTATAATTTATACATTATGTTTATTCTTTATATCCTGGTCTATATCTGTTAGTAGTGATAGCATATTGTAAAATTTGGCTCTACTAATTTTAAAACTTTGTTAGTTGTTGTGGGTTATTTTTTGGACACACGGAGCAACATTAGCATACATCCTGAGCTGTGTTTCGTTCAACCTGACACATTTATGTCCAGGGTTTCTTTTTTTTTCTTTTTTTTAGCTCTGTTTTGGTTTCCACCAACTTAAATTAAAAATTTCTTGCTAACTAGCTCACTATGTATTTGACTTTCTTGCCCAGCAAATGTTAGTCACAAACTTTGTCTTTAAGCTAACTGTCCAGACCAGTGCTGGGCAGTTAGCCTACTTATTTAGCTTTTTTAGCTTTAAAAAAAAAAAAGAAAAAGAAAAAAAGACAGCTGGAAACCGTGAACTAAAAGAGGCTAAAATATTATGCAAGGCTTCAAGGCATGGCCTTGTAAACAGAATATTCTGAAGTTATTTGGGGTAGCAAGTTGCTACCATATTGTATAGTTGGTGTGTATACAGTACATAAACAACAATGAACTCTGCTGACCTCTATCTAGATAAGCCTGTGCTGAAATGAGTTTGTTTACATGGTGTACTTACAGAAGTGTTTCCTACGCACAGTTTATCACAACATCTCTGATTTTCTATTAGGAGTTAAAGTTATATTTTGAGTAGAATAACTATATGAAAGGGAAACAAGGTTTCTGTTACTGTGTCAACTCAACTGAGACTTTATTTTTCACATTATTTAGGGCAAGCAGTAAATCATGCAGGACTTAGCAATAATGCAGGAAACCAGCAGGACTACCGTGAATTCCAGGATGTCTGGTTGTGATGCCGTATTACTGTGCTGGTAGTGAGAGTCAGCTGATCAGATTGCTGTATATGCTGATGTACAGTAAGTCCAGATCAGGAGGAAAATGGGTGAAAGGCCTTTCTGTGCCCTGAACAGCACACCCCACTCAGGTTTCTCTGCATGTGGAAGGTTTAATGGATGCACATAAGTTTTCATTAGAATTTAATGATGCAGTGTTACTTCTTGTTTTATGTCAGAGTAAGGCAGCGTTTTTATTAGCCATGATTTTATGGAGTGTGTAGAAAATCCCATTAACCTGCTACTCATCATTATTCCACTGATGTCCCTCAGTGTTCTTTCAAGTGTGCCTACACTCAAACACTTTACCAATCATCACCACCGCCAGGTTTGTTGCCCCGCCCTCTTAAAATCTGATTGGTCTGACTGCTGATGACAGCTGACGGCGTCACTTCTTTTTTTACACTAGTAGCACGAGTTTCCTCTCCATTAAACTCCCCCCTCTTCCTCACCTTTCTTATCAGCATTACATAAAAAGTGAGCTGTACACCTCATGTGACCAAATCGCATTGACAAACAGTGACAAAGCTGCCTGTTAACACGGCTGTAAGCCTCTTGTAATGGTGTTCGCTAAATATGCCAGCAGAGCTTTATGCAACATTTTTAGTCTATTATGGTACTCCCAGCCTCCGTTAACACCCCTCTTTCCCAAACGAACCCACTGGGGAGTTCTGTCAGAATTCCTGCATGACACATTACTGTGTGTAGCACATGCAGCTAAAGCTGACTTATCTGCTATCACGCATTGTACGTGTTCACTCGCTGTAAGCATCAGTATAAACTTAGGGCAATATTTAATTTGTTTTGTCATTTTATAAAGATGCCGATACGGATATTAGAAGTTTAAAAAATTCTGATATCAGTTACAACCAATACTCTAAATATAAAGGGGTAGTTGACAAATATGCAGCAAAACACCATTTTTAAAGAAATATTATAAAAGTGTATTAATGTAATCTGAATTCTGATATTTGAGTAAATATAAGGGGTCACTTACTTTCTCAATTCCTTCACTGTTTTTTTGATTATACTCACTGAACTACACCCTAAATGAGTCCTATGGTGTGACATTAAAAGAAAGAAGGAAAAACAAATCTTAAATGATACACAAACAAGTTCTATTTGAATTAAGAAAAAAAGATCAAATATACATAAAACGTTGTTTATAAAATTAAAGTAAAAATGAAAACAATCTGCCTTATGTTCTTTAAAGAAAAAAGTTGTCATATCAGTGCTAATCGGACAACATATACATTGATACAGATAACAGATCGTACATATACTGTAGGTGATAGGCCAAAATCAGCCAATAATATCGGCCAACCGATATATTGGTCTGGCTCTAATGTGTACTACAGCATTTATTCTTTGTCTGTCACACCTGGAACTAGTCATCAGTGAGCATTTCAAAATTTTAAAATTATCAAGCAACAGTTAGAGCTTGCTACTTCTCTCATTTAAAATATCCAAAGTACCGGGAACTGCTGGTCGCAGGAACTACTTTTCAAGGAAGCCAAAGTGTCTGTCAGCCTGTTTTCTGCATTTCCACCTGTGAAGATTAGGCTTTTAAAATGAGTGCGGTGACGTATGAAAAAATGACAGCTGTGCTTACATGTCATTTTTGCACATGACAGTTCAGTAACAATAACGCCCCCCCCAATCATTCCTAAGGCTCCTGTACTTATTTGAAAGCACTACTCCCTGAGCACATGGAGGAGTTATGCTCCAGGACTTTCTGCCAGAAATCCTTCCTGTCAGAAAGCTTTCTTAGAGAAAGGCTTTAGGAAGTCACGTTACAGAGTGACAAAGCCCAAATCAGGAGCAGGCTGTGGTGGATGAAGCACAGAATTTCAACCCAGGAGAATGAAGTTTATTGATAGCTAATTATTTTTGGTTGATTAGGTTTAGACACCAGAAGTACTTGGTTAGGCTGAGATGGTTTGGGTTGAAATAGACTTTTAACCACATGTTAGAACGCCTTTTCTGGCATAACGATTTGATGGCTAACATCTCCCACATGCACCCTTCGAGTAGGAATTTTTTGGGGTACGATAATATCCCTGGAGCTTAATATAGAAACCCAGCGGTGGTTCTTTCAGTACATGGAAATGACAGAGAAAGCGACATTGAGAAGGAGCCATGTGCGAAAATGTCCAGCAGGAGGAAGTGCAGCAGGTTTTAGGTGAGAGGTGAGGAGACGCTGGCTTATACAACGTTGTGAGGCCATGAACCCTGTGGGTGGGAAGTGGAGCAGATTAAAAAGAACAAATGACAAACTGTAAGTGTTGATCCAAACGAAGGAGGGGGAAGTAGGGAAGTGGGTGAAGGAGGGAAAAGCAAAAGGCCTGCGTCACTCCTCCTGTCTCCTCAGATCTCATGCTGTTTATTTTTCCTCAATTAGACATAATTTTGACAAAGGAAATTTTACAAACTTCTAATTTAATGTTTGGTTTTCTGCATGTGTGTGTCTTTAGGTGGCTGCAGAGTATTGTAAAGACACCACTCTGCTGCTGATGGGAGTCATTTGCCTGGCAGCCTCCATAGAGAAGTGGAACCTGCACAAACGGATCGCTTTGCGCATGGTGATGATCGCAGGCGCCAAGCCTGGCATGTGAGCAGCGCACCAACAAACACACACGCTCTCACACATTCAGTGAAACTGTTCCTACACACAAATATAAACACTAAATCCTGCTGCAAACCGGTGGCAAAGTGGCAAGAGGGCAGTGTAAGTGACAAGTGGAGGGAAAAGCATACAGCCAAGCCAATTAACAAATTATGTATCCAGAAAAAGAAGGAGAAAAGGGAGAACATAAACTAACAGTCTCTCTCATTCAGGTTGGTGCTGGGCTTCATGTGCTGCACAGTGTTTCTGTCCATGTGGCTCAGCAACACGTCCACCACAGCCATGGTGATGCCCATAGCCGAGGCCGTCCTGCAGCAGCTGATCTGCACTGGCCTGGCAGACAGCCACAATGACTCAGAAACCGCCGAGGCCACCGAGGATGAAGGCAGTACGTATGGCTCTGTCACTAAAACCCTAGGCATTAGATGGATGTTGATAGCAATGCTTGCGCCAACACTCACACTAGACTGTGAAGATAGAAAACTGGGGTGTTGGTATGCAGCAGCGGTTCAGCCTCTCTTTAGAAATGCCACCAACAGTTCTTCTGTTACACATTTATGATGAATGTTGTTGTCTGCAGCTGTTTCAGACAGAGAGGAGAACTTGGACAAAAACCAGTTAGAGCTGCTCTATCGCAACGACAGGTAAATATCAATGATTTCTTTTTTACAGTCTTCCTTATATTCTTCTTCTCAGTGGCAATGCCCAGTAATTCCCAGGAAGCACCGCAGTCCTCGTCACTGCCAACTTTTCAGCTGTTGGTCTGCAAAGAGTGCAGTGGACTCGCACACATTTCCTTTCACCGCTGATGAGTTTCACTGGGAGGACATGAGGCTGGCAGCATACTTCAAACAAAATTTTACAAATTAGCTTTGGCAAAAGAGTTAGATTCAACCAGTGATGTTGCATTTGGCTTTGATCACTGCAGTTTGCACAGACTTGCAACCTAATCTGACAACGATGTCATGAGATTTGTGATATGTGTACTGTGGCTGAGTATTGAGTTGAGTATTGTACTTCTGCGCCACCCGCAAATCTTGTAAAACTGAAGAGATTAATTTAAAAATGCTATGTGTAAGAAAAAAAACCCCACATATGTCATCATTAGTTGAATGATCTTTAAAATCATCAAATCAAATCAAATGACTATTTTTGTTTTGTGGTAATTCTTTTGTTTTAACCAGTCTGCACACAGATTTTCAGCAATACTGTCTCATGCATTTGAGTAGGGGACTGCCCATTATTCCGAAATCCCAACAGTTAAAAAAAATGTCTCATTGGACTGAAAGCCCTTTTGTCCAACAGCCCATTATCCTGATAACAAACAACCGGTGCTCTGGAGCCCTGTTGCTATGAAAATATACACTATTGCTGTTGTACTGCCGGCCCTGTCCATTTTGCTGAATCATCTGTTTCCCTCTAACAGGCTATCTTTCTGGCCTCACACCAAATGACATTGGAAGAAATTTTACTGTTGCAGACAAATTTCCAGTGTTGGAATAATATCATGAGAGGTGTCCCCATCACCCAAAGATAGAGTGGTTAGGGTTAGCAACTGGAGGAAAAATGTGTATTTTTAGAGCAATGGACCTTTCGAGCAATGAATGTTTGTCAGACAAATGGGCTTTTGGTCCAATGGGACATTTTTCAGACTGTCGTGGTCTGAAATGATAATAATAATGTTGGAACAAATGGCATTGTGGGACCAAGTCATTGTTGCAAGTCTTTGCACTCATGTTCCAGTTCAGGTCCCAAGTCAAGACTGACAAGTCCTAAGTGAAGTCCCAAGTCCTAAATGTTAAATTTCAAGTCATAATGTAACAGTGAGTTTTCAGCCTCATTGATTTGTAAAGTTACTTCGCTGTTAAGCTATAGTTAGCTAGGCATTCATTCATTAATTATATTAATATCAGCTTCAACTTACTGTTCTTTGTGCATCTTGCATGTTGTGTGAAGTTGGAAGTTGTTGCATCTCCGTCTGTGGTTTTTCATACTGCAAGTCATTTTTTGTTGACCACTGCATAGTTTTTGTATGTGAACAAAATTATCTTTGGTGTCAGTTTCCTAACATTAATTCTTCGTGGTTCTCTCCTGCAACTTGATGCTGTCGGATTGGTGGATCTCAATCAATGTGGACTTGCTGAGAATGATTTTAAATAACAGAGCTTTTAATCTAGGTCTTTATGGAAGGTATCAAAGTATTTCCAAGTCAAAAGGCTCAAGTCCAAGCCATGTTGGAGGTCTTTTGGGTCTTTTGATTTTGTCAAGTTGAGTCTAAAGTCAAATTTGTGACTCAAATCTTACCTCTGATTATTGGTAACCCCAATTCTTATACAAATAGATGAGACTACTACAGACAAATGAATTTCCCCTTGGGGATTAATAAAGTATTTCTATTCTATTCTATTCTATTCTATTCTATTCTTCTCTTTCCAGCAATGACTGCACTAGACAGGAGCTCTCTACACTAAGTGAGGTGAGTAAACAGAAGTCAAATAATCAGCAACAGAACATCAGAAAAATCTTTATAATGTAAGTGAGGTCTTTTTCTCCTGTTCTCAGGTCCAGACTGGGGAGGCAAATGGTTTGGGTCTAAAGTCACTCTCTAACCAGCAGTTCACCAGACACACCAATGGACACCTGCCACAGGTTAAGAACACACTCACACAGATTATTAGAGGTGAAACAAGTGGAAATTTGCTGAAACAAGAACGAGGAGCATCCTCTTACCAGTTATGGTCAATAAGCACCAGTAAAAGTATTTGTTCTTTATTCTCTTAGGTTGCCATTGAAATCCCAAATGTGAAGCGGGTGAAAGCCAGGAGAGACTCCCAGTATCCCACCAAGAGGGATCACATGATCTGTAAATGCCTGTCACTCAGCATCACCTACGCTGCCACAATCGGTGGTCTCATCACCATCACCGGCACGTCAACCAACCTCATCTTTGCTGAACAGTTTAACACGTAGGTACACATGTGCACACACACACACTCACTTGTGTAATGACTTGAAAACCTTCCATCCATCTGCTGACAGTGAAAATAAATATTTAAGAAGCTTTAAAAA
>JAJHUR010135958.1:0-11387 GCA_027495735.1 Lutjanus campechanus | reverse complement strand
AGACAGGTGTGTGTGTGTGTGTATGTGTATTTGCCTAATCTTGATGTGTGTGTGTGTTATCTGCAGGTTTTCATCTGGCTGTGTATGACCTAGCTTCATCATGGCATTGAATGCTCACTGTGTTTGGCTGGGGTAATTGAATGGCAGCGATGGAAAGTGACAGCTGTTGACTGGGAGAAGCCAAGAGCTTTTTGTGCTGAAATTGGGGCCTCTTTTTCATGATGGCACCAGGAGGGGGTTTCTGCACTTATAAAGTCAGAATAAATGACTACATACAGACACTTGCTCCAGGCTACAGCAGCTTTCAGCCCTTGCAGAGAAATACAAACTGGGCTGCTGCACATGTGAGCGCGTACACTTTTAGAAATAAGGGATCCAAAAGAGTTCTTCTTGAAGGGCTGAGGTTCTACCCAGAACCATTTGCTTCTGAAGAAAGGTTTCATCAAGGGTTCTTTGTGAGACTAAGGGCTCCATTAAGAACCCTTTTCATCCAAGGAATCCTTTTTGGAACAGAGTTCTTCAAGGATTGTTGAAAGCATCAGTGTTAAAAGATGTTTTCTCACTATACTCAATGGTAAACAAACCTCCCTAAGTCCCGCCCCTTTTTGCACTGTGCTCCAATAACAGTTGAGCAAGCTTGGTACCTCAGCCATCTTTCTCCTTTCCTGTTTCCTGTACTTGGATAGACTATATGTTCTGCGTGTCTATGTTGAAAAGAGGATAGTTAAAAGATGTCACTGGAGGACCTGTAAAAGTGACATACATTCACATCTTAAGTTAGTAAATATTAGCTAAACGTTGGCCAACTAGCTAGCTAATTATCATCAATCATTAGCTAGGTAGTTAGTTAGCATTTTACTATCATTAGTTTGATAGTTAGCGAGTGTTTTTACTAACACTGGCTAACTATAGATGTGAATTATAGGCCACTTTTAAAGGAAAAGGAGAAAGTTGACCAAGACACCAAGTCTGCTCAACTGTTATTGGAGCACAGAGCAAAAACGGGGCGTAACTTAAGAAGGGTCAATTATGAGACAGATTGTTAAATTGATGACCGCAATATATAAATCAATAATTCAATAATTTTTTCTCTCATCTGTAGGATATAAAATGATTCTTCATAGAACCCACAGAAGACACAACAGTTATATGTCAAAACCTTATCAAAAATTGCCTTTTTAGATCCCCTTGGGTGAGTTCTAACTAAAACTCATGGAATACAAAAAGGTTCTTGGTCAAACACTCTGGGCAGGTTCTAGATTAAACTATTGGAATATAAAACTTCCTAGGTGGTTCACCATAGAAGCGTTCTCACAGGGCCATTAACATGGAACCAACCCCGTTCTGGTTCAAGCACCTACAATCCACAATGGTTCCACTCAAAACTGGTGGAAACGAGGGCTGATTCAATAGATAGCACCAAGGTTCAAAGGATCTTGAATGGAACCAGCTCAGGAACCAGAGCTAATTTAGTGGAAAAGGGCCCATAAGGGGTTCTGGGTTGAAACCTTCCACGGATGGTTCCAGGCATAACCCTTTATGTTGCTCTGAAAGAGTCCAACTGGAAGCTTAATAAAATATTCTACCAGGAACCAAAAACGTTCTTCTATGGGCACAAGTCGAAGAACCCTGTATGGTTCAAGTTAGCATGTTTATTTCTAAGAGCGCAGGCTTCATGAACTGACAAGAATGTTAAAGGGACACAAAAGAAAAATGGCTGCTAATAATAATGCACAACTATTATCGAAGTACCCTCGAGGCACGGTGATATGTCTGGTAATACGTCTCCCACTGCCTCCTTTTGTTGTACATCCTCCCCACTTTATCAATCCGATCCATCCACATGCCGACAAAGGTATGATGAAGTGCATTTGAGATTAGACAACTCATGAGGCGCAGAATTAGGAGTGACATCCTTCTACAATGAGTGTTTTTTCTTGGCTGGGCTCCACACTGCCATCATTACTGCCCAAGGCCACAGAGATGATGTGTCTCTGACAATGTTTCTCTCTTTCGCTCGAGATGAGCAGTTAGTTACAGGCTCACTGACCTTTTTTTTATTTTTTTTTTAACTTTTAATTTCTATCCTTTGATATGTCTCACAATGTAGGATGTGATGATTTTCTATTCCTCTTGTGAATGCCGAATATGTTTCAATATATCATATAATGACTTCATGCTCCACATGGGAGTGGGGTCAAGCAGGCCAACACGACTGCCAGGGAATTTGGCTTGGTGTATGTGAACTTAATTCAGTAAATGCAACATAGTGTATGTGTAAGTGAGAGCTATCACATGGTGAAATGGAGAAAAAGAAAACAGAGAAACAAATTCACACTGTCTGATGGTAATTGTGCTGCTAACTGTCCTCAAGAATCACAAAAATACACCAAATAATAAAACTGGCAATGAAATATGCATCGTTAATTAGCTGGTTTTGCAGCACTGGGTCTTTTTGTCCAGAGTGGCTCATTTGACTAATAATCTGGAGAAGCAGAGCCACACTGCACCGGGCCAGAGTGTGTTTGAGGCTGTCATTGAAGCCGTAACAGAGGACAGAACAGCTGAGGGAGCCTGCGAGTTTGTTCAGTTGGCTGGTTTCGAGGGAGAGTTCAGGTTATTTAAAGTAGGGTTGTATGAGGTACTTGATGATTGTATAAACTATAACTTTGGTACAATTTTGGGGCTGTTTTGGCTGTATTATAGGAGGGTAGAGAGAGATTATTATTGCTATTTATAGGGTAGGGAGAGAGGGGATACAAAGGGTCAAAGGCCGCTTCCAAGGACTGATAGCCTTAATACAAGTGGCGCTCGCTCTGCTTCTCTCAACTGAGCTACAGGGACACCCAGACAACCTTCTTCTGATGAGAGACCTCCTCTATATAAGCCAAGTATCATTCTCTCCAAACTCCACAGGCAAAATCAGTAATTTTACCTCGCAGAACACGGCCTTGTTTACGTTATTGTGTGACTTCTGTGTAGTGTTGAGTACTGAGTGACTATAATACCTTTTGTTGCTGACCCCGTCCAAGGCAGTTCATTGCTTAGCTTCCATACTAACATTCCTCTCTGCTTCTCCAACACGGGACATGCCAACCTTCATCTACACTGACAAGTACCTCATACAGCTCCACATCATTTAAGCCGAACTATCCCTTTAAGAGGAGGGAATGGTTTTATGAGTGAAAACTATTTCATATGGATGATTATTATGTAACATTTTGGCACATACTTCTGACCATTAGCATTTTATTTTGTAGTGTTTTATAATAACAGAGCAGTTAGAGGTTTTTTAACTACTTTCACAGCGAGGACCCTTCACCATCATCAGAGACATGCTCTGATTTTGTTCGTGCCATTAGCAGTGCGAGGACATCCTTGAGGGGGAACCAAACAAGGGCATAGTCTATCCCTCTAACCGAGGGATTGCTTCTATTGATCTCAGACAGACTCTGGCTACCTCTTGTGATTTAGCGCTGACCTTGCATGCAGAATAGCTAATCCTGAGAATGTTTGTCGGGAGAAAAGAATGATAAGGAGCAAAGAAAAAAAAGGCCCTGCTGTTTTGCAAGCTGAGAATAATATAATGAACAGCTTGATGAAAAAAAAAAATAAAAAGAATAAATCGAGCAAACAAAAAACTGCTGGGGTTTAAATTTGGAGAAAAGCGGTACGGAGCACAGCTGCATTGTAACGAGCTGCAGGAGCAGTAAAAGAAACAGACAATGCTTGTTTCTCACCAGCCAGGCCGTTGACCATAGGAGGCCTCTCCTCCTCCTCCTCCTCCTCCGGCGCGGCGCTGTCCTTTCTGTCCATCTTACTGACAGAAGTCGTGCGTTTTCGCTGGACCTCCGTGTCGAATTCCTCATCAAACAGAACCTGGTCCACCAGGTCCGGCTGCACGGGGCTGGGCTCTGCAGGGGGCTTCGGGGTCCCATAGTAGTTTCCTGGAATGAAGAGAGGCAGACAGAGACAACAAAGTATTCTCATGAATATGTTTTACTTCACATGTAGAGGCTTTCTTTGAACTTCACTGCATAACCCGAACTTGTACCCTCCATTACTCCACACCTAACCTCAACCTTTACACTCACCCAACCCAAAATCTACTTCTAATCTTTGAGCCTGTTTACACCTGTACCCCTTTTTCATACACGTATGCTGGCGAGGCTTAACTCAGTTTGACTCGGCATGCCATCCCAGCATGGCGGGGATTTGCATTTTTAATTACAACACGGCTGTAAAACACTGAATAAATACTTAATTTCCTACAAATTGATCAAAATAATAGTCCCCTGTTATTTAAAAGCTTTTATTATGAAGAACAAAATATAGGAAATGCTTTTAAAAACACCTTTCTGCAGTCACATGAGTTAAATCTCACAACGAACACTTGTTTGAGGGGGAGAAAGACTTTCTCGGGTGGGTCGGGCACGCTTTGGCCCGGCTCCAGAGACGGTCCATCTCAGGTGCGACTCGGTACAGTTCGGCACATTAAAACTGGTCATGGAGCTGCAAATCAGTACGGTACGATTTAACTCAGCGCAGGCAAAAGTGAAAACAGAGAAGCCCCACATGTGGAAGCCCCCAAATTAACCTGGGTGATCCCGTCACAAGTGAATAACTCTACGTCCAGGAGTGAATGCACCCAAGCTGCACCGAGGAGAAACTGACATCTGATCACTCATACCACACTCTGAGGTGGTCTGGGCTACATGTGACCACAGTCATGTGTACGCAATGTGTCCTGCACCACATTTAAGGACTGCCTACTCAACTGCAGTTCTTACAAATGATGTTCACAAGTACGTCATCTGGTTCACTGTAATGCAAATTATGTATTTGGGATCTCTTACCTGCATGGATAAACAGAGGATGAGTAGTAGTAACCACAACATCCCCAGACTCCCCTTAAAAATCAGTGAATTTTGAGAGTATAATTATTCTGGCCTTCTTGTAAATTCAGTAAATGTTATACATTAATTTCTTTCTTTCTTTGTGGAAAACATTGTGCTCGTTTGTACCACAGTGTTGGCTAATAATGTGTGCCTGTTAAAAACAATAATGCATTTTGTAAACATTTTTATTATATTATGCAGGGCAGTGAAGTGACACAGCTATACTGATTTCTTAGTCATTCAGAGTGCCTTCTGGTAAATTCAGCATTAAACGCAATAAATTAAGTTGTTTCCTTCTTTATAATTAAAAAAAACATTGCGTTGCTGTGGAGAGCAGGCAGGAGAGACCGTGGTACACAGGGAGGACGCACACTTTTACTTCCCTGGATTCTGTCATTAATGCCTTTGTCATCTCTGCAGTGAAAACATCAGATTTCCACACAGTCAGACGAAATTAAAGTGTGCATCCCGCTCATAGTTCAGTCATAAAATCCTAGTGCACAACGGAGCGTCTCTTCTGTCAGGCTGCTGCACAGCGCAGGTAAAACACGAGGCTCCTGTAAGCTGATATAGAGGTGTAGTGTGGCGCTGAACTTGCATATAGAGCGGAGAGGTGGAGATCCGATCACAAGTGGTCAATCGAGACGCATCTGGAGACACACATTAATACCTAATCCTAAACCCGTGTTGTAACCCTACAACAGCCTCTTCAGGGATGCCAGAACTGCAAAACAACCATGCTGGAGGATTGTTCTACCCTTGTGAGGACATTTGGTCGTTATAAGAACAGGAACACCAGAACCCACACACACACATATTAAATATTGTAGGAAAGAATTACAGGTCTCCACTTGGCTTTGCAGAACACCGCAGAAAAGGAAGAAACAGCTGAGCTCCAGTGTAGCTGCAAAACCACTTTGTTGATACCAGATCAAGACGGGACCATCTCACCTCGACTGTAGCAGTTGTTTAAATTTCATTAAAAGCGCAGGGGAGTCTGATCGTTCGCTACAAATCATATCTGGTCGAGCTGTATTGGTTGGAACAAAGCGAGGCCAAGCTTTTACTGTCGTAACTCAGGATTTGGAACAGTTTCCTGGATAAGGAAAGACATTTTTTTTTTGCCTCAATATTTTTGTCTCTCAGTTTGCTAATTCCCATTGGATGCCATTATCGCTGTCACTTCTGACCAACACTGTGGTCCGGGGAGGGATTACTCACAGCTCCATGCGCCTCATCTAACGCACGGATTGAGTCATGTTGTCTCTCCAGACCAAAACCTGCCTATTAGGTGCACCCACTATCCAGTAGGAGTTCGTAATTACACATGATCCCAAGCTGGCTTCCCATCTGTGGGGGGAAAAAAGCCGACTGTGAGACAGAAATTTATTTATTTAGTTTTTGCTTTGTTTTATTCTTACAGTGATAGTTTGGATATTTTGAAGCGGGTTTGAAAGAGGTATCAGCAGTCAGAGTATCTACAGTAGATGGCAGTCGACACGTCCTTAGTTTGAAGAAGCAGAGAGGAGTACCAGTGTAGGAAGCTAAAGAATCAATATCAGATCAAGTGTACACTATATTTATAATATTTTCACCGCCTCACCTTGCTGTCAGACGGTCTTTCCCGATGGACAAACTGCCCTACTATTGCTCTCTCCAAACCAACCAAACTCCACAGGCAAAAACAATCATTTTACCTCGCAGAGCACAGCAATTGCTGGTGTACCACTGCCTCAATCTGTTTTTTTTTTTGTTTGTTTGTTTGTGCTATTGTGTGATTTCAGTGAATCCGAACTAAACTTTTAAAAACACCAAAGTCACACAGTAACACAAACAAACTAACTGATTGAGGCAGCAGTGGATGAGCAATTCCCGTATTCTGTTAAGTAAAATTACTGATTTTGCCAATGGAGTTTGGTTGGTTTGGAGAGAGCGATGTTTGGCTTATATAGCAGCGGTTTTCCGTCAGAAAAAGCTGTCTGACAGCAAGGTAAAGTCGGTAAAATATTCAAATTGTAGCATACACTTATACTGACGTAATGATATAGATTTTTTTGTTGGCTAAAATACAGCTTGCTACAGACCCCGTCCACAGCAGTACAGTGCTTAGCTTCCCACACAACGCTGCTGCTTCTCCAAACTGGGGGCCGGCCGACCAACTATTGATATGTACCTCATACAATCCCACTTCAAATTATCCAAACTATCCCTTTATTGTCCTATTCAATCATTTATGTACTGTTTTTCTTTTTTTAGGCAAGTTTAATTGTACAGTATGACACATTTGAACAGCAAGGCAATTAAAGTGTGTCACATAAAACTTAAAAGGCATCACAACAAATATAAAAGGATTTTTTTTTTAGGTATGTTATTATTATTATTATCATCTTTATTAGTATTATGAAAATTACTGTTGTAGTCCCCACCCTGACACCAAAACCAAAAAGTCTAGACTGTTGTGTTGTCATGTTTACTTCCTCGTTCTGAGGGGGAACTGTGACTACAGCATTTATACCAAGGTGGGTTCTCGGCACTCGATTGCCCCTTTGAGTCCGTCAGCTTGCCTTTGCTGTCATGTTGGCGCCTAAGGCGGCAAACAGCCTTACTCCACAGAGCGAGTCGTCGTCTTTCCTCAACTATAGGACAGGGCTGACCCACTTTAGCACTCACTACCTTCTCTCTTTGTGCAAGAGAATGAGGAATAACAGAAAAGGATGAAAACTTAAAAAGCACAACCAGTGAGAAAACAGTTGGGAAATTATGGTAACAAAAATATTGATTCACTGGTCCTTCTCAGTCTCTGAGAAAACTCGGTCCGTTGGTGTTTGTGTGGGATTGCAGCACGGTTAAGACAGAGCTGTGTCTGAGTGGCTGAACATTGTATTGTAACAGTTAAGTGGCACATCAGGGAGTGGACAAATACTGTGACGAAGGAGTCTGCTGGGAGGAGGAGAGTGAAACCGGAATGGGAACAAAGGAAAGGATGGAGGGGAGGGAGGCAGCGGAGAGTGAGATAAAGAGAGAGCACTTTCTTACTGACAGAAATTTTGTGACAAGGGAATTAAGGTTCAGCAAAAAAAGCAAAATGAGGATCAATCTAGCTAGAGTTAGAGTTTATTCTCTCAGTTAAAACCACTACAAGGAGTTCTTGCTGATGCCTCAATATGACAAATAAGACCATCCGCGGGAAGATCAGACATTTCTGTATAGTTGTTCTTAATGGCTGCAACCAGATCGCAGATGAAACAAGCCTGTGTTTACATTTTTCCTGACAAAGTTACAGTGAGTCGCATGTTAGCCAGTTAAGAAGAAGCAGGAGGAGATTTTTATTTTGATAATTTTATTTTTGGAGTTATATTTTCTGGTTATTATGGAGGAAACACTACCGCTGAGGCCTCACAGTGTGACAGTTCCTTGTTCCTTGTTTAACTATCTACTTTCAAAAGCCTATTAAAGACATGATTTCAGTTTGGTTAGTTTGGAGAGAGGGACATCCAGACCAACCAAACTCCACTTAATTTGCTGTAGGCTTTACAGCCTTTTCCATTAGGACAAACCCAAGAGACGCTGATCAATTTAGTTTGTGTTATTGTGTGACTTCATTTAATCCAAACCAACCCTTTAAAACACCAAAGTCACACTATAACGCAAACAAACTAATAAATTGAGGCAGCAGCAGACCAGCAAATCCTGTGATCAGTGAGGTAAATTTATGGTTTTTGGCAAAGGAGTCTGGTGGCTTTGGAAAAAGCCATGTTTGGCTTGTATGAGGGTGTTTTCCCATCTGAAAAAAGCTGTCTGACTGCAGAGTAAAGAGATTGATAGAGATGTTTGCTTTCACTCCAGTATAATGTGACTAAATGGCATGAGTCCTACAGTATGTTGCCCCAAGGACCGAAAAATACATTTGAAAGTTCAAAACCAGAGTGTCTTCTTTCTATTAGAAAGACACTTTGTTTCTAATAGAAATAAAGTAGTTCTGGAAAAGTCTACTGCGGAGAGAAAGTAGTTCCTACATGAAACTGCTCGCAACAAGACTGGTGGATTATCTTGAGTAACTGTGTCATGATTTCTGGAAAGAGACACTGATTTTGAATTCTTCAAATGATTTTTTTTGGTTCTTGGAGAAGCACAGGACAGTACAAATGGATAAACAGCATGGCAGGTCAGGGAAAAAAGACGTGTTTTTGATTTTGGGGTGAACCGTCCCTTTAATTCCCACGCTGGTACTCCTCTCCTCCTTTTTAACTGAGGGCATGCCGACCGCCATCTACTGTGGCTAACACACCGACTATGGACAAGAACCACATACAACCTCACTTAAAATAATCCGTATTATCCCTTTAAACTATTTTCTGCCATATTGAAAGTAAGACAAACAGCACACAGATTGATTTGCATGTAAATACAATGTCATACATCATAATTGATTAAGGTAATTACATTAATCTGTGTCTTCATTTATGAAGCATTAATATCAGTACCTTATTGGAAACCATTAAATCCGTTACTAGGTTTGTAATTAATAGGATGCTTACTGACGGAATGCAAATTGAGGGAGTTAAATTAGAAGTGGTAATTTACTCGGTGCACTCCTCAGTTTTCTGAAGCTCATACAAAAGGTGCACGTAGCCTCTGTAAGTACCTATTAGGAAGAAGCTGGGAGACACCGGCCACAATAAGGAGGCGCACTGAGACGGATCGCGTTGTAATTATACTGTACTAATGAGCCGGGGTATGAAAAGCAGTCATTGATGAGAATTTATAACTGTAAAAGCATACAACCCGAAAAAAAAAAAAGAGAGAGAGAACTCAACAGACTGCAGGCTGGGTGTTTTTAACTGCACCTAAAGAATTAAGTGAGATGTCTCCTTGAGGAGTCGGGTCTTTGGGCTACGATCGTTAAATGAGCTGTTTGCTTGAGTCTCATGTGGCTCCTCATTTAGTTTTACTTCAAGTTATTTTAACAGAAAGCAGTTTAATTTAGCATTAATATCCTGTGACTGTGGGGCACGGCGCTCCCCGTGCTTCTAAAAGTCAGCTCTATTATTCTATTTAGTGCAAATGTATAATCATATTGTAATGTACAATAGGTAGTAATTATCCACAGTTCCATTTAATAGACTGAGGATGTTCAATCCTATTAATATTCTAATGTGACAAAAAAAAAGAAGGTCTTTCTTTTGATGTGACAGTTGTATATAGTATGTTTTACCATATCAAAGATTTCAACTAGCTCTAGCATTAACCATTAGATTTAAATATTAAAAACAGCCGGAACATGGGCATTGGTTAGATCAAACAGATGAATATTTGTTATTCTAATAGATGGATAATAAATGAATAAGTGAGTGAACAGCTAAAGAGTATCAGATTACATAAGACTGAACATGTGACAGACACATCAACAAAATGATGGAAAAATGACACCAGACCACTGAGGCACTACGTTTATTTTAGTACATTAGCCTACTTAGGAGAAAAGAAATGCCTAAGGCTTATTTGATTTGGTGTTGAGAAATGTCAGAAACTGTCAGTGTCAAGACTTGAGGTTGAGTTGAGTCGACTATACGGTTATTTCTATAGGCTCTAATTTAAATCTAGAAAGACTTGTGCTTGTAAAATTAGCACTTTTATCGCTGCTATCATCTGGGTAGTACGTTGTCAGCGGGAGGGGAAGAAAAGGCCGAAGTTAAAAGAGAGTTTAACTGAAAATTTGTGGTTCAGAATGAATAATTTGCTTGTGAATAACCCCGCCGCTGTTAAGACTGGCAGAAGAGTGAAAGCAGGTTGCCCAGTTGATCCAAATTAAATGTAGTTACAGCTACCAAGCAGCATCGTAATAGCTCAATTAGCGATGTGGAGGCTGCGGCTATGCTTTCCCTCGCACCCAGCAGGTAATTTGAGGGGGAATGACATCCCTCTTGTTAGCGAAATGACCAAAATGCATCTCCCCTGTCATCCTGCCATTCCCCTCTCTTCATCCCCTCGCACCAGAGAGTGCGGGGCCTGAGGGGTTGTTGTTGTTGTTGAATATGTTAATCTAGTCTGCCTGACTCATTGATCCTTTATCTGAAGTAGCAGACAGATTTTTAATTAACCCTTCCTGACTCCAGTCCCATTTGGAGCCTCAGTCAGCTTTCTCCATTTCTGTCGCCTGCACTTCATGGGTCTTCAACAGGGGACTCTAGGGGGGTCCTCAGTTACTACAGGGGATCCCTAAAAAATATGTCTGAAATTACACATTAAGAGAATTTTTACACTTGGTATGATTGATTTGTATTGTGCCAGAGTACTGCAGACTACCTTTACAAACATACTCAGGCACGGATCAATGAACTTTGTCTGAGTGTAACACGCAGTGTTCAAACTTTGCAAGCAAACTGGACATTGGTGTCAAGCATGCTCAAATCCCTGGGTCCCAAGTGTGAAAGCCCCCTAATACCCCTGCTGTACTTTGATATGCTATGTGCTATCTTAAGTTGGCTA
>JAJHUR010135955.1:0-27224 GCA_027495735.1 Lutjanus campechanus | reverse complement strand
TAAAAATAGCCCTTCACGTCTCTAAACCTTGCACTTGACAGTATAAAACGTTCCTCCACAATAATCTCCTTTACTGCTTGATTTCCCTTGTGCGCATAATATTAATAATAATACCAAGGTTTCTATGGTCAGCAGTGCTTTTAGTTTCAAAGATGTTCTGTCCACTTAAACAATGTAGCCATAAAAGTAATTTGCCATCCTACAGTAAAATTAAAAGGTATTACATGTATGTGATTTCACACGAAATACTCGCCTTTACATATGAATTAAATAATTCTCTACAGTTCTGTGATAGAAACAGGTGTTCTTCAGGAGTGCACTGAAATGTTCTCTCTGAAGTCTCAGTCAGCCAGAGTGAAATCTTGCCAACAAGCACCCGGGCGGCGCCATCATTCATGCATTCATTAACATTATGACCGGGTGATGATTGACAGGCCAGAGAGCAGAGGGGGTCCAGCTCCAGCCCAAATGTTGTCGACCATGAAGGCCTCGTGGCGGCAGCGACCGGCCTGGAATGAGTCCAGGTTCTACATTTGTGTGTCGTCAGTCTCTCCCGCGGGGTGTTAAAACCAAACGTCTACTCTTCCTTGTCCATTTCAGTCAGAACGGAGTAGCACACCTTCTGAATCAGTATGCCGGACTTAGCTGAAAGAGGCGGAGACAGAGAGTTAGTGCAAACTGTTCATCTGTTAGAATGAATCCAGCCGCAAACACTGACACCAAATTTAATTTAGTTGATATCGGTTAAAAACCAGCAGCTCAGTGTTACATCCAAACAAAGTGCTTTGTAACTGTGATGTCTTTTTGAAGAAATACTTTTTAGTTTTAGAGGGATGACTGAGCTAATCTTTTAAATCAAACTCTACAAATAAGCAAAAATGTCTATCAATTGTCAGTTGATTAATAATATTATTTCACTGTGTATTTGTTGACATATTAGAATATTTTGGAAAAGAAAAGAACGTGTTCACTTATCAAAAGAGATGAGAAAAAGACTGTATAGACATCTCTACTTTTTTTTTTTTAAAGAAAATTGTTTAAAAAATTAGATGTTTGCTATGGTCAGTTTTAAGGGCATAAATTAATTATATAAATGCGTAAATAATCACACATTTAAGAAATATACAGTTATATAATAACATGCTTAAATTAATATACAATTCTGTAATTTAATATGTAATTGTGACCACAAATAAATAAAAATAGCTGAGTTTGTTATACTGTTCATTGACCAATCAGAAGCTTTAGTAACTTTGGTAATTACCAACTGCAATCTGATTCAAAATGGTGAACCTAAAATGTCTCTCTTGAAACAGAAGATTGTTTTTCAAGAGAGGGAGACAATATTTGTTGTCTTTTTTGTGGAGTTTAATGTAACCGCTTCCTAACTCATCTGCAAGCTGCCATACAGTACTGACCTGACCAGTGGCTCCTCTAGCTGAGTTTGAGACATCTGCTTTAAAAATCAACAAATACAGTTTAAGTCTATGAAACAATGAGAGAATCTGTCTGTCTCTTACCGATGAACCTCCGTAGCCACATTGGCCTCTTATGTGCCGGAGTGTAGCAGCAGAGGAAGTAAACAGGCACTCCTGACAGGGCGATGCCGATGCCGATCAGGGAGTTGATGGTGTCACTGTAGAGCGGCACCACCACCAGGAAGACGGTGAGGATACAGAAAATGATGGGGTAGAAGAGACTGAGCTGAGGGAGGACAAGAGAAAAAAAGAGGTGAGATGAAGGTCTGCATCATCACATCAAATATGTAAGAAAGAAAGGAGGTAAACTTTATTTCTATAACATCTTTCAAAATCACAGGTTCCAAATCAAAAACCATGAAATACAACAACTATTAAAAGGGATAGTTTGGATTATTTGAAGTGGGGTTGTGAGGGGCAAAATGTATTTTTGGTACCAAAAAGGAAAAAGAAAATCAGTATCATTTTAAGTGTATGATAGATTTAGAATATTTTCACCACTTTATTTTGCCATCAGATCTCCCGCTGCTTTGACTGATTAGTTAGTTTGTATTACTGTGTGACTTTGGTGTTTTAAAAGGTTACTGCGGATTCACTGAAGTCACACAATAACACAAACAAACTAACAAATTGAGGCAGCCGTAGACCAGCAACTATGGTGTTTTGCAAGGTAATATTGCTGTTTTTGTCAGTGGAGTCTGGTTAGGTGAGAGAGACACCAATATTTGGCTTTTACAGCAGCAGTTTCCTGGCAGAAAAGGCTGTCTGACAGCAAAGTAAGTGGTGGTGAAACTATTCTAATTATTGCATACCCTAAAACTGATTGATTTCTTTTTTTAGCTGGCTAAAATATGTTTTGCTGCTGACTCTGTCCACAGCAATTCATCGATTAGCTTCCATGCTGGTGCCCCTCTGCTTCTTCAAACTGAGGGCATGCTGACCAGCGTCATACAACTTTACTTCAAATAATCTAAACTATTCTTTTATGGAAATCAGCAGAGTTTTCTTTAAGTACTTTTGAGCATTATTATAACAAGGTCACAAAGTGTGTTACCTTCAGTGGCCTCTTTCTGTCTGGCTCCTTCCACCGCAGATAAAGTTGCCCCACAATGGACAGACCGACAAAGAACCAATAGCTGAAGCTGTAGTAGTTGATCAGCCTGAAGACGTCTTCTACACACAGGTATATCAGAGCCATGATGCCCTGCAGAGACACACAACAACAAACATCGTAAAGGAAGGGTTTTCCTGAAGATGCAGTACATAGCAGCTAAATGAAACCATTAGACAACTGGAAATAAAAGATGGTGAGGGCTGACTGACGTTGAAGAGCAGGGCAGGGACGGGAGTGTAGCGGTGGACGTGGATCATGCACAGGTAGTCGGGCAGGTGGCCCTCTCTGGAGCCCACGAAGAACAACCTTTTGAGACACAAAAATGCACAACAGAGCGGTGATGAGTGATGATGGAGTGACAGTGAGTCAATGTGCTGATAATAAATGGATGAAACGACAGTAATAAAAAACTGATAACACACAAGCATAAATCTTATCAGATGAAGGACCCTGGAACAAAATCTTGTAAAATAGGTGGCCATCATCTGATTTGTGTTTGTTTAGGGAACCTTGATGTGAAAAACGTTGAGAACCATTGATATGACATATCTTGTTTCTAACAACAATTATACAGTGCTTTAAGTACAGTATTATGCATTTTAAGTATGTTTATAATGTATTGTAGACAGGGGCGTCATGAAAAGTGTTACCAAATATTTAAATGTAATCACTTACCTGGAGGACGCCAAGATGGAGGCGTTGAGTCCTCCGAAGCAGGAAAGAGCCACAGCCAAGGGAATCGTCCAGTTCATTACACCAAACACCTGGTCTGCAAACGTCTGGAGAGAGAAAATTAAATTTTCTTAAAGCCGCACTTGATGAAGAAAGAGTCAATATAAGGTGATTTATTGATAATTATATGCACTTACCACAGCTACAGCATCACTGTCCAAGATAGCATTGATGGGGAGGACGGTGTAGTAGGCCACATTGGTCAGGATGTAGATCACCGTTACTATGGGCATGGAAACAGCGATGGCCAGTGGCAGATTCCTGCAGTTCACACAAACAAACAGCAGAGGGAAGCAGAAGTGGTGAGATACGGAAACATGAAGCGTTTGTTGGAAGTCCAGGCCTCCTCAGGAGTCTGTGGGTCAAGAGCAGATCGACCTCGTGGGTGTAGGGAGGATGGGGATTGTGATAAGGTGGGGGTGTTTGTCACTTAATCTTCCTGGGAACTCTGGGAGAGGCTTGTGATCCAATCACATGTGTAGTCTTCAGTGGTGGAATGTAACTAAGTACAATACTTAAAGGGACAGATCACCCCAAAATCAATATTTTTCCTCTTGCCTTTAGTGCTATTTATCTATCTAGACTGTTTTGATTGCAGAGTTTTGGAGATATCAGCTGCAGCTTCTCTTGGACATTATGGAACTAGATAGCACTGAGCTTGTGGTGCTCAAATCGCCAAAAAAAAATACTTTGAAGAAATCACGACCCACTCTCATATCAACTCGATCTCCTCACCTCTCTGGGTTCTTGATCTCCTCTGTGACAAAGTTGAGGGTGTCCCATCCAGAGTAGGAGAACAGAGCTGAGTACAGAGCCAGAGCAATGTGTCCTGGATCCTGAGAGGAGCCTTCGAACATGTCCTCGAAGTTCTGTGTCTGACCTGGAAAGCACCAACACAGTTATTTAAATATAATGAAATTACCATAAGAATCAGTTTCCTAATCTCTGTACAGTAATTTTAACAGTGGAGTAGTTATTACCTTAAAGGGATCATTTAGAGTTTGTGTTGTATGAGATCCATAGTCAGTGTATTACCTACAGTAAATCAGCATGCTTCTCCAAACTGGCTGTGTGTCGACATCCATCTACTGATGATGTCTTTAAGTACATTTAAGCCAACCTATCCCTTTAAGATCATCATTTAAAGCATCTAAGCATTAATTTCAGTAAAATCTTATGATATTTTGGGTGCAGTTTTAGTTGAAAGAGAGGAGTTTAGCACCTTGTCCGATCTTCACCAGGCCTGTGATGATGACAGCGATGAGAGCGATGACTTTGGCGTAGGTGAAGAAGTCCTGGACCCTGGTGCCCCATTTTACATAGGCACAGTTCACAAATGTCAGCAAACCTGAGGGGAAGCAACCAAAGCATGTGCATAAATATGTGTACATTACTCATCATACACACCCACACACACACACACACAGACAAATCCTTTAACAGTCTCGGCGGGTGACATTTGCTCTGTAAACTGTGAGTTTGAGCCAGCATGTTTCCGTGCGGGAGTAGTCGGCTGATTTAAGGAAACGCTGCTGCTGACTCAAGCAGACTGGCCTGTTGTTTTTCAGACGAGGAAACAGCTGAGTGCAGCACATACAACCTCTCACACTCAGGTACCGTCGTGACAGTTTTAAAGCTATAAAGGAGCGTTGTGAAACCACCACTGATCTGACGACCTTGTATGTTTTAGCTCGACGCTGGTTTGACCCACAGCCCGAATGACTGATAGTAAAAAGGTTTAAACTGCTACTTTTCCTTGTTGCCCTCCTTCACTTTGACTAGCACTGGTGTTCTTGGAAAACATGTTTTCTTGCTTCTCTCTGTGACTTATCTCACTCTGGCCTCTTATCAGCACATTAGCCCACAAGTTCATAAATGGAGATAGTAAGGGGGAGGATGTCTGCACGTTTTGAATGATCCAGTTGTTAAAGGGATAGTTCGGATTATTTGAAGTGGAATTGTACAAGGTACTTATCCAAAGACAGTGTTTTAAATGGCAGAGAGTGCCAGCATGGAAACTAAACAATGTACTGCTATGGACAGGGACAGTTTATGTGTATACCGTATATAGAATATTTTCACCACATTCCCTTACCGTCAGACAGCATTTTCTGATGGGAAATGACAGTTACGCCAAATGTTGTCTCACTCCATCAGACTCCACTGGCAAAATCACTAATTTTACCTCACAGAACATGGGAGCTGCTGGTCTACCGCTGCCTCAGTCAATTAATGTGTTCGTATTACTGTGTGACTTCAGTGTTTGAAAAGGTTAGTTTGCTTTTACCATATTCACACAAAAACACAAACAAACTAACAGATCAAGGCAGCAGTGGACCAGCCAGACCAGCAATTCCTGTGTTCTGTGAGGTAAAATTACTGATTTTGCCAATGGAGTCTGATTGGTTTTGAGAGAGCAATATTTGGCTAATAATGCTGGTTTCCCATTGGAGACGCCTGTCTGACTGAGAGGTAAAGCTTTTTCTTATGGAAATTAACTATTATATAAGACAAATATCATTCTCTCGTGCTCAACCAAACTCCACTGGCAAAATCACCAATTTTATTTTACAGAACAGGAGTTGCTGCTCCACTGCTGCCTCGATGAGTTACTTTGTTTGTGTTATTGTGTGACTTTGGTGAATCCAAACTAGCCCTTTAAAACACCAAAGTCACACAATAATATAAGCAAACTAACTGATCGAAGCAGCGGTAGACCAGCAACTCACATGTTCTGTGAGTTAAAATGCTTGATTTTGCCAGTGGAGTTTGGTTGAGCAAGAGAGCATGATATTTGGCTTATGTAACGGCAGTTTCCTGTCAGAAAAGTCTGTCTGACAGCAACATATAGCCGTCAATCTACATATAGCATACACTTAAAATGATATTAATTTTTATATGTCTCTTTTTAAGTGGCTAAAATACAGTAATTCATTGCTTAGCTTCCATGCTGGTACTCCTCTCTGCTTCTCCAAACTGGGGGTTTTGACCACCATTCAACTGTTGGCAGTACACTGACCGTGGATAAGTACAACCCCTCCCAACTATCTTTTTAAGGAGCAACAAGTTCAACTTCCTGTAATAATATCGCTCATTATCTCCCTTACTTCTGTCAGAAACCTTCTCAAGATAAAAGCATTGCTCGCTGTACTCTGTGAGTCTGCTAAGCACTGGTTAAACAAATTTCACCTGCAAATCAGCTGAGTGGACATATTTTATCTACAAGTTTGTTCAGAGTGCTCTCGCTCATAGACTGACCTCCACATCACCCACAGGTTTAAAGAGAGACTCTAAGACAGGATTACATCACTGTCCCCTCCTCCACGTTGACCAGCAGCCGCAGTGAGGGGACGAATCATAACACTATCATCTTCCACCACATTGACAGTTAGAAGATCATAACAAGTCTGATCCCAACAGGAGGTCTCCTGTCAACACGGGTCAAACACAACAAGACAGAGGCGACTAGTGATGAGCGGTGGAGACGGAGAGTTTGCCACACAGAAGGAGAGGCGTGGTGTGTTGACAGTGAAAGGTTAGAAGGGTGGGAGGTGTGAGATCGGGTTTAGGAAGCTGGCCGACTGGTAATAGAGGTCAAATATGGTCCAGATGTGAAGTGAAATGGAGATCTTTAAAGCTGTGAACTCACGTGCGGGTGGGAAGTTTTGACATCCAGGTTTCCAGATGTTGCCGGCCAAAAAGCATTCAGTGTACATGTTACTGAGTGAGGGAATGTGGAATAAATATGATGTAGTTTTGGCTCCTACTTGATTCAAATGTAACACTGGTGTTTTCTTACTGTAAAGTTAAAGGTTTTATTTCTGTCACATGACTCAACAAGCAAAATGCTCACTGACTTTCCCACTTCATAAGTCAACTGCAAATCTTAGTCATGTGAGTATTTCAAGTGGTGAATGTGCTTTTCTGATGTCTGACATCACTGAATGCATTTTGGTCCTTTGCGGTACCCAGAGTAGTAGCAGAGGATTTTTATTTTGACGATCTGCTTGCCTGAGATCCTTACTGCATTAGGCTGTGACCAGACAGATTTTTTTTTTTTTATTATTATTATAATTATACTTCACTATTTAGACCAAGTGCAGAAGCAAGAGGAGGAGCAGAAGTGCATTTTCTTTCAAACCACTTTAATCACATCATGCTTAAAGGTTATTATGGAACTTTTGCCCCATGATGCCAAAGATAAACTGCATACCCCAGCTTGAAGTTAGAAAATTGACTTAGTATAGCTATAATTTTGAGTTTGTGAGTCAATTTTTAGGTTAGTACCTAATAGCAGACTTAACATGAGTGTTTCTTTTTATCATACATAACCTTTCATCTATTTTTCTGGCATAAATGGGCTCCCATAGACAAACCTTGTACCAACCTCAAATGTAAAATAACTAACTTTTAGCAATAATAGTATGGCCAAAAGCTTATTCTAATCTCAGCTAAAATAGAATAAAATTGAAGCACAGTGGGAAGACAAATCAGATCATAATTTCCATGCAGGACACCTCCAAAGAGTGGAAGTTTTTCAGTAAGCCCATGTGCTGAGTTTGGTTTTAATCTTGACCCATGTGCTGAGCTGTCAGTCGCCCATTATTAGCCTCTCAGGTCAGAGTCTCACTGTAAGGAAGGACTTTACCTTCTAGCTATCAGCACTCTCAGTCCTCCTCTGAGCACTGCTTATCGGTGCATGGCACAAGTGTGTGTTCCTGCATGCATGCCTTTTAAGTGGGTGGGTGGATGAATGAGCAGTATTTATGGCAGATGAACACAATATGAGTATTTTTTTATCTTGAATATCAGGGCTTGTCTGTAACATGTTATCTTAAGGGATAGTTCAGATGTTTTAAAGTCGGTTTGTATGAGATACCTATCCATAATCAGTATATTACCTACAGTAGCTGGCGGTCAGCATAACCCCAGTTTGTAGAAGTCTCGATGTTGGAAGCTTGGAAATGTACTAATGTGGACAGGGTCAGCAGCAACACTTATTTTAGTCACTTAAATGTAAGTCAATCAATATTAGTTTGCTGTCTATGCTATATTTAGAATATTTTCACTCCTTTGTCTTGACACAGACAGCATTTTCCAGCTGGGAATCACTGTTATATAAACCAAATGTTGCTCTCTCCAAATCAACCAGACTCCACTGGCAAAAACAGTACGTCACAGAACATATAAGTTGCTGGGCTAGTGCTGCGTCGATTAGCTGGTTTGTTTGTGTTATTGTGTGACTTTTATGCTTTAAAAGGTTGGAGTCACCAAAGTCAAACAATAACACAAACAAACTAACAGATTGAGCCAGCAAACACCTCCCGTGTTCTGTGAGGTAAAATTATTGATTTTGCCAAAGGAGTCTGGTGGCTTTGCAGAGAGTGATCTTGGACTTAAGTGGCTAAAATACCTTGTGTTGGTGACCCTGTCCACAGCAGTACGTACATTGCTTAGCTTCTGTTCTGGTACTTCTGTTGCTTCTCCAAACTGAGGGCGTGCCAACTTCCGTATACTTCAGGAAATACACTGACAATAGAGAAGTGCCTCACCTCAAAAAATCTGAACTATCCCTTTAACAAGCTCTCTGCCTTTCGGCTTCTTGTCTTGTTGCCTGAGTGTTGGCATTTCTTCACCTCTGTAGCCGTGTTTGGTTGCCCCGGTGAGCAGTTTTGTGAATTTCTCACAGCGATCTTGTTAGTTTGATTAATTCAGTTTGTCAGCTTTGCTCTTTATCCGAGCCATTGTGTTCTAGTTGCCACAGCAATCTGGGCCACATCCATACACAAAATTTACCCCAACATTTATGAAACGTTTCTTGCTGATACTGACTCAAGCCCTCACGTGCAAGGATTACCAAATCAGTGCTTTGAGGTTGAGTAAAATGATTTTCCCCTTACTCTTCCTAAATGCTGCACAAGTATTAGGGATTGGGCAGTTCCTCTTTCGTCAGATGTCAGTGAGTCTCTATGCTGACGCAGCAGTGGTGTCACCATTTTTCACTTCTCTAGTTTATAAAACTCACATGCTCTCTGTTAGATGAGAAATTAACTGTGGTTATATCATTCACTCGCTTATACACTGACTCATCTGTCTGGTGATGTTCTCATCCTCTCAATGTCACACACATATACACTCAACATAAATATACATACAATACATACAAGACTTCTTCCATGCACACTAAAGGCTTATTTTTATCTCATTTTTTGCTCACAAATTTGTTCAAACCCGTGTCAGTGAGCACTTCTCCTTTTCCAAGATAATCCATCCACCTGTCACAATAAAAGGACACTCTAAAATGTGCCATCTTACTGTATCTTGAAAACAAACAAATTTATTTGGCACTGAGCTATGGGTATTTCACACACGGCTACAGATACCAGATTTATTCCCAGTAGGGAATAAATTAGGTCATGACCCACCCTACTCTTCCTCTGATTGGCTTATCCCAATATTTTTGCCCTAATTATAACCAATCATCATGCCTTAATCAAACAATGAAGGCGATGAGTATGAGCCAATCAAATGCAGAGTAGGACAGGTCATGACTGTGCCCTTAAGGGGAAAAGAAGATACCTGTAGCCCTATACGAAACAGCTATAGCTAGTGCCTAATAAATGTTTTTCTAGATGAAAAAGCAAGACAGAGCAAAGTCATGACCCGCCCCACTCTGTCTCTGATTGGCTTACCTTTATATTTTTAAATGCCTAAACGTAACCAAGGCAAGCCAATCACAGGTAGAGTAGGGCATGTCAAGAATAGTCATAGTTCAGTGCCAAACAATCAAACTGCACATTTTGTGACGAGTCTAAAGCTCGCCTGTGCAAAAAACATTTTTTTTCCCCAGCAGGGCAAAGTCATGACCAAGACTACTCTCCCTCTGATTGGCTAGTAGTCATTGCCTTCATAGGTTGGGTTCTTTAGGTTTAGGCATAAGGAGTGATTGCTCAGGGTTAGGGTAAGAATATCAGGGTAAGACAATCAGAGACAGAGTAGGGCAGCTCACGACTTTTACTAGATCAAACTGCACATTAAAGAGTGGCCTTTTATTGTTACCAGTCCAAGGCACACCTGTTTTCCCCCAGGAGGATAAAATCATGACCCGCCCTACTCTGCCTCTGATTGGCTAGTAATCATTGCCTTCATTGGTTAGGTTTAATTGGCATCTCACACCATGTCAGGTGGATGGATTATCTTGGCAAAGGGAAGCAGTCACTGACACAGATATTAACAGATTTGTGAATAAAATTTCAGAGATATACACCTTTTTGTGTGCATAGAAGACGTATTAGATCTTTTCCTTCAGATCATGAAAAATGAGAGCAAAAAGAAAGTGTTGTTGAGTGTACATTGCCTCACACTACAGATTTGTACTTACATATACAAGCAGCAGCAAGCAGTCTGTTGGCCAGGTATGGAGCTATACAGGTGGGGAAGATGGGCTGCACCATGTAGTTGGAGAACGTGATGGCTATGATGGCCTGGCTGGTCGGCTCAATGATCAACAGCGACGTCCACAGGCGAATGAAGGCCAGGAAACCCCCGAAGGCCTCCAGGATGTAGGCGTAGGACGCCCCCGACTTGGTGATGGTGGTCCCCAGCTCGGCATAGCACAGGGCGCCGAACACAGAGAAGATCCCCCCGATGGTCCACACCAACAAAGAGAGGCCATATGAGGCGCTGTGGATGAGGACACCCTTGGGTGAGACGAAGATCCCTGAGCCGATCATGTTCCCCACGATCAGGCAGATGCCGTTCATGAGGGAGATCTCTTTTTTGAGCTTCATGGACTCCTCCGAACCTTCAGACTTCACAGATGGAGGGCCGCCATTGGGTGCCTCTTGTGTTGGGGCGGGGCTGTAGGACGCCATTGTTTGTGTTTTGATTGTTTATTTATTAAGTTGATAAAAACTGTTTTCTGAACAAGAGTCCAGTCACAGATGGAGAGTTTTTCGCTTGATGTGCGACCGAAGACTTAAAACTAAACTCCAGTTATCTCTGATCATCTCCTGCCATCTGTGGAGGAAACACACATGGTCATATCAATGATGCTGTTGCCATGGAAACTGATTTGTCACAGCACACAAACAACAAATAGTTGTGTTGTTCCAATCCTGTCCAAATCTACTCAAACAAAAACATATTTACATGCCGCAGCCGCTAATGCGGGAACAAACAGGAGTGTACGCGCTGTTGGATTTGACAGCAGTTTGGTGGATTGGAGAGCCATTAGGCCGCTCAGCAAATGGCCTTTTAAGGTTGAGTGTATTGACAGAGAGAGGGGGAGAGGAGCAAACATGCCTGAAAACACTGGCTCTTCATTAGTAACCATACGTCTAAAGCTGAGGAAGAATCACCGGCCGAGCCATACGCGCATTTTGACTCATATTAGCTGAATCCACCTATAGTACACACACATGTAGAGTTTGAGGGTGTCAGCACAGCAGCTGGTCACATGTTTTCCGAAGGTCGCCATCCTCAGCAATGTATGGAGTTTTGTGATGAGATGGACACATGTTGGGCAGCATGTTCATTCACCTTTCTGCATGACTGGATTAACACTTTAAAGTCAGTCTGCGTTAATAGGCTCCAACTTTCGGCAATCTAATGTACAAACGTACAAATTAACTGCCTTGAAGGGAAACGTTGGTATTTTCCAAGTATCCAGAATACATCTGGTTGAAGAGTAAAAGTTTAGATTTAACCCTTGTTTTCAGGTGATTTCAAAGACTGTAAGTTTTTCTACCTTACAGCTGTTTTGTCAACTAAAAACCTTTTAACCCAAATGACTTTTCACCTTCAAATCACCAAAAACCTAATTGTCACTAGAGTTTTGAATGATAAAGAATATGCTCCATAAAGGCCAAGAATATATTATATTGTCAAGTGAAAATTAAAGTTTATATTTAAAAAATGAAAAACAGAGTCTGCGCACGAGATAATGCTCCCCTGAACATTTATTACTATACCACCACGTGTTACAGTAATAAAGACACCACCATGTTCAGTAATAAATGTTCATGGGAATGTGTGGACTTTCAAAGTCTACATTACAGCTGTTTCGTACAACTAAAAACCTTTTAATCCAGGTGACTTTTCACCTACAAATCACCAAAAATGTCTCCTCAGGATTAATCAAATAAGAATGAATGGGGACTGTAAGGAAGAGACACACAGAAATGACGATTTAGATAGATAAGAACAATGAGGTGCACAGATAAAGTAAGTGATTCAATAGGAGAGATATAGAAGAGTTAAGAAAACTGAGATAAGTTGATAATATCAACACGCACAAGGACAATACTTTACTGTAAATTTAAAAGTGAGGATTAGAGATGAATGTGAGGAGAATGACTAAAAGTTTCGATACCTTGAGGCAGCAGCAACAGCAGATCAGCAGCAGCACGTGGGTTCATGAAAGAGTGACTGTAAAGGAAGTAAGACAGTAGATTGAGACTTCCTGCATGTGATCAAACGTGCCACAGACACTGAGATGCGACGCTCTCACAGAAAAGGAGAGTGCAAGGTCCAAAAGCTGCTGATAAGTAGCCCTTCATGAGTTACTCAAGGTTACATCCTGGAGGGAGGAGAAAATCCTCTCAACTCAAGTGTACAATGAAATGATTCAGCTCCATTTTTAAGGGGATTCATACAGCTTTGATCACTGAATCATTTTATTATCACTGTGAGTTATATGTGGAGTATATATGGAGGGTCTTCATTGATCATGTTAATGATTTAGATGAAACAGATGCACAATACATACACAATACATTTCTGACCTTATAGATTTTTTCCTTTTTCTTTTAAATCCTAGTTATGTTTTGCATCTGTTGTCATTAGGGCTGCAGGTAACCATTATTTTCATTATCAATTAATCTGTCAATCATTTTCTCGATTTATGGATTAGTTATTTGGTCCATAAAATGTCAGAAAATGTTGATCACTGTTTCCTAAAAGCTTAAGCCCAAGATAACACCCTCAAATGTCTTGTTTTGTCCAAAATTCAAAGATATTCAGTTTACTGTCATAATGGAGTGAAGAAACCACAAACTATTCACATTTAAGAAGCTGAAATCAAATAATTTGGGCATTTTTTTTCTTACAAAATGATAAATTTAATAGTTGACAACTAATCGACTAATCGTTGCACCTCTAATCGCTAAAACAGGAGGAGCATTCTTATTCTGAGTTTGGTTATTTTATTCTTTCTTTTTTATTTTGTGAAAATGCAACATTTTTATTTTAATTTCAAAAGTTTGTAATAATTCAAAACTTTTCAAGTCAAAATAACTTAATGTTAATCATCTGTACTTTAGAAAACACTAAATTCCTATATAAATTTTTTTTTTTTACAGTGTTTCTTAAAAGCACTTGATTTGAATTCAAAGCTGCAGTTTTGAAAGACAACAATAAGGTACATATGTGGAATGAGTTACAGGCAGACTTGGGGAGTAATGGATTCTATGTAATGTGTAATGTAATGTAATATATGTAATCTGGATACAAAAAAGTAACTATATTTTTAAAATAAAGAACAATATTCTGCCATACAGTTCACACACAGCTGCCAATTCATTATCACAGCCACTAGTGAAAAATGCTTCGCTGGGTGGAAATTTCATGATTTATTTGTCTTTAAATCAATCAATCAATCAATCAATCAATCAATCAATAATCAACACAGGAAGGAACAGCTCGATACAGTGATAAACCTTACAACAAACAAACCTAACAAACCTTCCAACTAATTTGTTGATGTATTAAATTCTCAGATATCAGCTTCTTAATTGTGAATATTTTCTGGTTTCAGACAGTTTATGGACCAAATAACTAATTGATCAATGGAGAAAAGAGAAAATAATAATTGCAGGAAAAGACCTGACACAGGGTTTGACCTATTTTTCAAGTGACAAGATTGTAACAAGATTAATTAATCATTTTGAGTCTTTTTTGGTTTAAAAAAAGTCCACATTCTTTGATTTCAGCTTCTTAAATGTGAATATTGTCTGGTTTCTTTACTCCTCTCTGACAGAAAACTGAATATTTTTGAGTTGTGAACAACACAAGATATTAGATCAATATTTTTTCACCGTTTTCTGACATTTCATGGACCAAACAACTAAACGATTATTTGAGGAAAATAATCTCTAGATTAATTAATTATGAAAATAATCATTAGTTGCAGCCCTAAAAACACTATATTAGGCTAAACAGCGTCACCATATCTTATATTGAGGTACTCAGAAAGTAACGGAAAGTAATCAGGTTACATTTTCTTAATACTGTGATACTTGGATTACTTTACTGACTACATTTTTAACAGGTAAGTAACTGTATCGGAATCTATTTTTTGAAGTGACCCTCCCAACCCTGCTTACAGGTTAATAAATAATAAAGAGAGATTGTAAACTTGACTGCAGGTACCTATGAGTGACTCACAGGTGACCAGGACGAGTTGTGTTGAGTAGATTAAGTAGAAGCAGCTGTTTTATGGACACTCACCTCCTGCAGACGCGTTGACTTCCAGCTCCCTGTGTGTGTGTGTGGGTGTGCGTGCGTCCTCCTGGGTGTCCAAATTGATCCCAAATAATGTGTTATTTCAAGTCATGTTCACCTCTTCTCTCCAGCTCGTCCTCTCATTGTTGTTTTTCTTTATAACAGCCAATAAGAAGAAGCCTCTGCCTGTGTCTTCCTCCTCCTCCTCTGCTTGTTTTGACCTTCTGTGATAGACTTGAAGCTTTTATATATGGGAGTACTTCTGCTTTTTCACCTCGTGACGAGACCACAAGCGTACCAGACGCGTTTTGTACTCGGTTCACTACCAAGGAAACGCGTCTGACACAGGAGGAGGGAGGAGGAGGAGAGAGGAGGAGGAGGGAGCTTAATTGCCTCTTATTGTGTCTCCTGAGTAAGTTTCACTGTGGTTTTAATTCGATTATCAGCACATCAAACAGGTGTCATCACCATCAGACGAAGTGTTACCTGTGCTCCTGATAAATGTTACACTGAAAATAACATCAAGGCAACGAGTGTGGGGATATTATATTAATATGTAGTAGTTTGTAAAGAGAATTTATTTTTCTGACAACTTTTTACTTTTGCTTTCTATGTTTTAACACAAATATCTGTACTTTATATGCCTATATATATATCATGGGCTATATTATGTTCATTATCATGTGCAATATTTTCAATATCATGGGCTATATGTGCACTATTATTTTTTCTGTTTTAATACAGTGTGAAATATTACTTTATCTATTTCTTTTCATTATTATCATGTACAATTCCAGCCAATATCATGTGCTGTCTTTACACTGATTATTATCTGGTACTATCTAACTTTTTAATTACCTCTCAATATCACTGCTAATATTACTGTAAATACAATTGTCATTACTACTTTTTCTATTTAGCTACTTTTGTACTTACCTTACTTCTATTGTTATTCTATTAGGCACTGTTCCTTTGCAGTTACTCCTTATACGCTTAATATTTCACTTATTTGTTGCTCTATTGTTGTTATTCTTATGTTACTGTAATTTTGAAGCAATCTGGCACAATCGTTTCCTTCGGGTTTAATAAAGTTCTATCTTATCTTATGTTGTGTCTTATCAAGATTGATTTCAGCCTAAATTAATGAAACAATCACACAAAGATGATTCCTTGGTGTTTCCATCGGCACATATCAGGCAGGACAATCAAGATGAAACAAACGACAGAGAGACTCACCAGGGAGAAAGAAACAGCCAGTAGAAATGTTCTTCAGAGGGCAACTATTTAATTTTCACAGAAGATCACAGAAGTTGAACTTCTACTTTTACCAGAATCTTTTTCTACACAAGTATCTATATTTCTGCTTGAGTAAAGAATGTGTGCACTTTTGCCACCTCTGAGTTTTTCAACATGCACAAGTCATCATTAGGTAAATAAAGTTAATCAGTTTGCAATTTAGTACATAAGTATATGCTTTATAAATGTTTGTTGCACTGCAAATTGCACAATTCTTTCTGTCTCACAGACACTGCACATTGACTCAAGGTAGACCAGTACTCTATACAAAACTTTGAAAGAATACATTGCTTATTAAGACAAAAATAACAAATTAATTAATGAAATTTTATGTATTTTTAACATGTTGCAAGCATCCCCTGATTGTGTTTCAGCTGTCCCTATCTGACCTCTTCCTTTCAAATAAATATTCTGAATGGTATGTCATATGTAATCATCTTAAACAGTTGCAATCGTCCCCAGTCTCCCCTATTATGGAGTTGTAAATGGTTGCTGAGTACCAAAGACACCCTGCAAGTCTGTTCAGTGATTCACAGACTGTATGTGTGAGTGGTTGTTGTCTTCAGATTGATGCTCCACTGATGTGACAGTAGTCTTCATTCATAAATCAATCTAAAATCACTCTGCGGACAGATAAAATGTAATGTGCTGTCCAAAGTTTAGTCTGTCTCTTAAATGACAGGAAACCACATTTTATTACTTTATTACAACTAATAAAATCTGTGCTGTCAAAGCTTATTGTGTGACAGATGACCAAACTGTGGACATGAGCTCCCTCTTGTGGATTTTAAAAACACTACAGGGCATATTGTAGATTTACAGTGCGTCTCTGTAGTGGAGTTTATTCTGACTTCAGCTGGCTTTTTAAAATCATTATGGGTGACACAGCATCCCTACAAAGTGTTTCAGTTGGATTCAACATGAGGTTTTATTTAGTCAAGAGATCTCATTGAGATCAACCTGTCCTTTACAAGAGAGACCTGACAACAAGGTATACATACATACATACATAAGAGTCACACACAGCAGTCATTATACTCACAGATACACTATTTAAAACAAACAAACAAACAAACAAAAAAATATTAACATCAAGATGTAGAGAAACCAGCAGGACTTTAAAGTCCCTCAGAGGATTCTTACTGTGTATTCTTTTTTAAACTCAGAAGAGAGTTTAGAAAGTATATGAAGGAACTAATATCTACTCTCACTTCTGATTTTCGGCACAAAAGTGACTCTCAAATAGTTTGTCTCAGCAATATAGGCACAGTACAGTTTGTTGAATTGTTGTAAGACAAAATAAGCCTCCTGCAACAAAATGTCAAATATCTGTAACACAATAAGTTTTTATAAGCAGTGTACAACTATTTCATAATTAGTTTATAACACATTATAAGTGTTGTACACAGCTATAAGGATGTTTTATGTGTTGGTTAATGTACAGAATTTGTCAGCAATAATAACTTGAAGACATGGTTAACTTTTATTAAGATAAGAAGTAAAGTCAGAACAATATACTGGTTTCTCGATGTTGTGCCCTATCACAACTATATCAGTCTGTATCAGTGTCAACGTATCTGTTGTCTGATATGCTCAGTCTCTCTTTCAAAAAAGAAAACATAATGAGCAGTGTTTTTATTTGTTTATATAGTTTTATAGTGTAATTGTGTGGTTTTTTTTTAAATTTATAGTTATTTATAATTATATTAAAAATACCAATGATGATTTAATTTTGGATATATTTTATTTATGTGTGCATATATAAAGTAGTTACAAAGTACTACATCTGCAAAATAAGAACAGAATCCAAGAAAACGCCAATGAAAAAAAATCACAATAAAATAGCATAAAGGCATCAGTCCAAAAAATCCAGTATCGGTCAGACTCTACTAAGAAGATAAGATAAAACTTTATTAATCCTGTAGAAAATTCTGGTGTCAAATATTACTCTAAAATTACAGTAACAGAAGAATAAAAATAATACAGTAATAAATAGAAAGTGTATGTGTAAATCTAAAACCAATGTCGAGTAAAATAAGTAACTAATATAAATGAAAATAGAAAAGTCATATTGGCAATGATATTGAAAAGTAATTTAAAAAAATTATTTTGTTCGTGATATTGAAAAAGGAATATTACACACAATATTGAATAGTATATTACAGCTGTGTTTAACAATATTATTATTAACTGTTTAAAGACCAGCCTTTTTTAAATTTAAAAAATCTAAATAATCTACATTATGTTCTGTAAAAGAATATTTGACAACATAAACGCCAATACACCAATATCAGGCCATTAATATCAGCTGATCAATAAATCTGGTTAGCTAGTTTCTGTGTTTTACTGCTTTTGCTTTAAAAGCTTAAAAAAAATGTATACACTGGTCTTGTTATCGAGTCACATTGTAGTTGAATGGCAGCTGTAATTACCAAAATCACCTTAATTAAAGGCCGAGGTGGGAAAAGCAACTTCTTTGTCTTCCAAATGGGTGTTGATTCTTCTTTAATTGTGGGATAAATATGCACATTACACAACCTTTAACACCTCAACAAACTGCTGAAACTCCCTGCTGCTGAAGATGATTGATGTCCACAGAGAGTTGATTAAAGCTCATTGATGAGGGATGAATGTGTTACATATGATTAAAGCCTTAAAGCAACCATCACTATCACACCTGTGGACTTTTGTATTCACCTCCCTGCATCTGTCTGGAAAACTATTAAAATGACTTCTCTTTTTTTTTCTTTTCTTTTTTTGATTGAGACACGTCCCTTGTCGCCCACGAACGCATGTGGACAAACTTCTCACACATGGCTCCTTTCACTCCTTTTGTCCCGCTCCCTGCCCTGAGCATTCTTTCCCTTGGTTACCGGTTGTCATGGTTTCGGGAGCCCCTGTAGGCTAAAAAACTGGAGGGATTAAAGGCGGCCATTTTGGGGGACAGCTGGGCCAGGTTGGTCCCTGTTGCCCCCTGTCCCGCTCCCAGTCACTCTGGGGGGAAGAGGGTTGGCATTGTGTGAGGATTAGAGCTTCCTGTGTGTCAGCTCATTACATGGGGTGGGAAGAGGAGGGAGGGGAGGGGAGGGGGGAGTACAGCGGGTGAGAGCAGAAAGAGTGAGGGAGAGAAATGAAAGAGAAAATGAAAGAGAGCGTGTATGAAAGAGCGTATGACACAGAGAGAGGGGAGGGCAAGGCAGGAGGGGGGCGGAGGGAGGGAGGTGGTGGCCTCTACAGCTGCACCCTCAATCACACTCATACAGGCTCTGATTATCCTTTTCACACATACATACACACACACACACACACACACACACAGTAGTGGGGAACTGAAACATATTAAAAGACATTGAGGGCAAAAAAAGGCAGAATTAGGAGACAGCGTCCCAGACAAAGGACCCCCGAATCCAGACACAGTGAGAGCTGGAACAAACAAGTGAAAACTGACCAACAGCAGAATCAGAGTCATGCAAACAGAATACTTAAACAGATAAATGAATCCAGAGAACACAGGCGACAAAAAACACACACACAGGTCTCCTCTTCACATCGTTTTATTTATCTTTTATACATCACATGGGAAGCATGGGAACATACTTGGTCATTGCTACAAAAAAAAAAGGGGGTTTACAAAGGGGTAAAGCAAAGCATACAAATACTAAACTGGGCTAAGCAGGAATGCAGTGACAATTTCTGCAGGAGCAGAAAACTCTCAAGTGCTTTGAGAGAGGAGAGGAGAGCAAGGGGAAGAGGAGAAGGAGGGGGGAAGGAGAAAGGAAAGATAAAGGAGGAGGGGGACTTATAACGGACAGGGCTCATCCTTGTTGTCGATTTGAACGTGGAGAACAATCAAGGAGGAGCGTTTACAATCATCAGTATGAATAAGGCTGCTAGCAAAGTTTACAGCTATAAGTACAAGGACTTTCTCACAAAAGAACTGATAATCTAACACAATCATCGTCATTATTATTATCAACATCGTCGTGGTTATTGTCATTTCTAACGTGTTTAATGAAAAGGTAACTTCGGTATTTTTTAACCTGGACCCTATTTTCCCGTGTTTTGTGTCCTAATAACAAATAGTCCAGTACTGTGCAAAACTATGCTCCTAATGTACAACTGTGCACCATCAAACTAAGTAGGGATGGGTATCAATAACTACTAAACCTGCATAGGCTCCTGATTAGTCAATACAGAAATATTGACAAACAATAATGCGATTTGTATTTATATGACATTACATCAACAGCTCACAGGACAAAACATTCAAAAGTGTGGGCTCAGGAGTCTAAATTTGATAAAAAATTCAGCTAAATGCGATAACTCAGGAAATTCAGAGTTAATGGCTCAATCTTTTTACATCTTGTCATGTCTTTATTTTTTGCATCAAAATTATGATGAGTAGTATCAATAAGAATATCAGTAAATTAGTAGTACAAGTTCCTAACAATACCCATCCCTAAAAATTGTCCACTTAGAAAAAAGTGCTTGTTTTTTACCACCGGCAGGCTCATTTGTTACTATAAGTGTCTGACAACATTATGGAAAAGTTAAACCCAGATTATGGAATAATCAGCATTTTGTTTAACCAGAAACAGACAATTAATTGCTCTTGCCAAACTCACCAGACTTCCTTTACAGAATCAGTAATTTTATCATTGTCAGCTTCATCTTCATTCAAACACCCAAGACAGAAAAAAAAATAAAACTCACCAAAACCTTCTTGGTTCTTCTTTAGACTGCTCAAACAATCACTAACTCTGGTTTGGTTGGTTTGAAACCCATAATTCATTGAGTAAGAGGTGAAAATCTTGGGAGAGGAGCAAGACAGAGGTCGGACATGAGAGAAGCAGCAGGGAAAGACGGCGTGTACAGCCAGAATATTTTCACATCTAATTCCGTGAATAAAGGATTTATTCCAACCAAACCAGAGTCAGTGATTGTTCGAGCAGCGGAAAGACAAGTCATGGCTTTCTTGGAGAGTTTTTTTTTCTGTCAAGTTTGAATAAAGTGTGTTTTATGATGATAAAACTTCCACAAATGGAGTTTGGTTAATTTGGCAAGAGTTATAACACGTCTGTTTCTGGTAAAACAAAATGCATCTTACTCTCGAAAAAAAGGGCCTTCCTCTGCAGCGATCCTCTCTACAATGATGTTGGACACTGAATAACAATCTGAGCCTGTCAGTGACAACAACAAGCACTTTGGGTGGACATGCTTTGACGTGCACAGTTGCCCAGAGGGATTATGTTTGAGCACTCTTGCTCAGTACTGGACCAATTTCAAAAATCTGAGTGCCTATTTGTACCCGGGTATAAACAGGGAGACAACAGCTATTTGGCTAATCACACCTGGCTCCTTATTTTAGTAAGAAAGAGCAACAAATTCACTGTTAAGAGGTTGTGGTGGATGAATGAGTTAAATGAAGGGCTTTCCAGTGGGAGAGTGGTGTTTGAGTGTGGTGTGAAATTGCATGTCAGTGGTACTTGTTATTTACAGTTTTGTTATTATTTTTAGTTTTCAGTTGCAAGGAAGAACGATCATGGTTTGGGTCTGCCATACAGGTGTAAACAGACACATTGACTATTTACACAAAAGACATTGTTGGCTACAGACATCTGGGTGTTTGTCTCTGCCATGCTCGGCTATATGCACCCCGGTGCAAATATTCCAACCTGAGTGAAAATAGTATCTTCCTTCAAAAATTCTTGTCCCCATTAATCACTTAGACACAAAAGCATGGAAATACAGGGTTGAAAAATACCGGAATTACCCTTCAAGTCGATGTTTCGGCAGCACAGGACACAGTGCAACTCACAGTGCAACTCAGCACATCAGAAACATGCTTACAGCAGCATGGCATTCAAAAAGGAAAGAAGGAAGTAACAAAAAAAAAGGCATAAAATGTAACCGCAGCTCATATTTACAAACATTGGCCATTACTAATTTGGCCTGTTTTGGTATGGAGTTCTTCTTGTAACAATTCTGGACTGTCCTCTCATTCAAATCAGCTTATACAGTATGTGCCGAAACAGGCGTCAGCAAAAAAAAAGCGCAAACAATTAATTCTCATTGTGACAATGCTATGAAGTGTGTACGATAAGGCCTCACTGTGGTCTTTGAAATACAAAAATACATAGCTAAAATACTACATTCACAAATCTCTTGTAATGTTACTACAATGTAACTACAATAGGAACTAGATCTATATGTCTAATACAAAAGGTAAACATGAACTAGAATGGATAACTCTAGAAAACAAATGTCATTCTATTAAAAAAATACATTCCCTTGTCAGGACCCTTTAAAGACTGACTGCAGCCATTTAACAATACTAAGTCTTCTACACAGTAGTGTCCATAGGCTCGTCCGCCACACTAGAAACAACACTGATTGGCAGAGGATCTGTGCTGTCACCTTTCTCGGCCACTCCCTGCTTTTCTTCCTGCTGTCCTGGGTTGTTGTTATTGGCTGAATGTGAACTGCAATCCTCCGCAATGTCATTGTCATTGGTTTGAGCCTTAGAGGGGGTATTGGTCATCACTCCAGGGTGAGTTTTCATATGGCCCTATCACAACACAGACAACACAATATAAATTTTCTCCAGAACAACATCAAGTAACAAATCAAAATGATTTACTTCTGACTAGAGATGTTCCAATACCATTTTACCTTTCTGATTTTGTTAACGATACCTGAACTTTACCTATAACAGTAGTTCCCAAACTATTTCTGGCAGGCCCCCTTCGGAAGCCAAAAAAAAGTTCACGCCTCCCCACCCAACATTTTATAGTCGATAATTAACAATACCAGAGGACGCAACTGATAAAAAAAAAATAAAGGATTCAAGTTGAATTTTTGTGAAATAAATGTCAGCATGATAGCATCAGCAAACTCTTGTTTGTTTATTTTCCCTGCATAATCATATTCATTTAACATTGTTTTGCTCAATATTTCTCCCCTGGTCATCCACGCCTCCCTACAGTGGCTTCACGCCCCCCCAGGGGGGCCTGCCCCCCAGGTTGAGAATCAATGACCTTTACCAAGTACTGATCATATCTAAATTTAGTGTATGGGACACTGCTGGGAAGTAGCAGGATCCCATTTTAGGGCTAAAAAATTACATGGTATTAGAATGGTGCCTAGACTTGCATACTCGCCGACACCTGATCCAGCATTTTAGGCAGCGTCTGAGGCATTTTTTGACATTTTCCCATAACAAGCCTGGTTTTGACTCAGGAACAGTGTAAATCTACAATATCTCCAACCCTTACCTTAAGGCCACTACGGCTGGCATATGCCTTTCCACACTGGGTGCAGCTGTAGGGTTTGTCTGGGCGAGAAGGCTGTGTGTGTAGAGCTGGTGCTGGAAGAGAAGGCTCTGCATCCTCTGAAGGCTTTTCTGGCTCTCCGTAACCCTCCTCCATTGGAGTGTCCTTCTCCGGCTCTGGATCCAGCTCTGGCAAAGGCTCTCTGGTTGTGGTGGTCTCACTCTTGCTGTTGCTTTGGGCAGCATCACTCTCTTGTGCCTCCTGTTGTACACTGACACAGGCCTCTTCTGCTTCAGGGATAGCTTTGGGGCTGGCAGGTGGGGTGAGAGCAGGTGATGGATTTGCAGCTGGGGGTTTGGGGTTAGAATCAGGACTTGTAGTGGGTTTGTCTGTAGCGCAGGGTTCATCATTATTAGTAACTCTACGTGGCATATCGTTTTCTACTCCAGGCTTCGAAACACAGAGCGAAAGAGGGGTGTCATCTGCCTCTGTGTCTCCATTCATTACAGCTGAATGAGAAATAGCTAAGGGTGCTTTGAAAGGGCTGGTGCTGCCCAGGTCAGCATGGGTCTCCTCCTCACAGTTCATGGGGCTACCATCAGCTGGGTTGTTGTCTCCCAGGCGCAGGGGGTCCTCAGCTCCCACTAAGGGGGGATTACGGGTCAGAGGTGGGCTAACACTGGGTGTTGAGCCTTCTGATTCATCTGTCTTCATAGAAGTGGCATCAACAGCTGTGGATTGCTTAGACCCTGAGTTGAGAGCATCCATTGAAGTTTTGGAGCTTGTTGTTAAGGCCAGAGGAAGGATTTGTTGGGCATTAGATGAGGAGTCTATGGAGTCATTCTCGCCATCTTCGAAGTTCTGCGTCTCTGTGCCATCCTCAGCAGGCATATCTTCATCAGGTGGTATTTGCCCTCCTAAATGCAAGCGAATATGATGCTGAAGAACCAAGGCATTGGTGAACTTGCGTGGGCACAACGGGCAGGAGTTCAAGGCACGGGAGTTGGCCGGTCTTGCACGGTGAGTGGCAAGGTGGGCCCTAAGGCTGCCCTTCGTGGAGAAGGAACGACCACACAGCTTACAAGGGAAAGGGCGCTCTCCAAGATGTGTTGCCTGGTGCAAACGCAAAGCTCTGGGGCAGCTAAGGACACGCAGACAGACTCCACACTGATTAGCAGCCTGGGCAGTGGGCAGAGAAGGCGCAGTTGTGGTAGCTGTAGTGCCAGAACCTGAGACTCCCTGGCTGGTGGTCGCTAGTCCAGCAGCGTTGGCACTTGGGCTCAGGCCGAGAGCAGCCAACATTTCCCTGCGATAGGCACTGGAGGTGGTTGACAGGTCGTGGCCGTGTGTGTCCCCATTTTCTTCAGCAGGGGGTTGTGAGGAGGTGGAGGAAGACGAGGAAGAAGAGGCACCTCCATGTGGCTGCTTTTCGAGCTTCTGTACCAAGCGCTGCAACTTGGAGGTGTCTGAGGTCTGGGTGGAGGTGGTAGGAGAGGATGAAGAGGGGGAGGAGGTTGATGGTTTGGGGAAAGGTGGGAAAGGGAAGGGTAGCTGATGAGGTGAAGAAAGGTGGGAGGTGGATGGGTGGCCTGGGGGCCGGAGAAGTGCAAGGTGGTGAGGGGAGGCACCTCCAGGGAAGAGAATCTTGGGGAGGTGAGCCAGTTGAGAGTATGGAGAGGTTGTATGGAGGGCAGAGTGAGGAGGTGTGTTTTCATCAAATCGCTGCTGCTTTGCTCCTTTGAACTGGCTGCTCATGGAGGAGGAGGAAGATGAGGATGAAGAGGAGGAAGGCAGTGCAGTGCTAGATGCACTGGCAGCAGCTGCAGCTGAGGCTCTGTTCAGCTGCAGCAGTGAATGGGCGGTGGACAGCAACGCCATGTCCACCGAGGGGGGCAGAGGTAGAGAGGACGGCGAGGGTCGAGTGGATGTGCCAGACAGGAATCCTAAAGCCATGTTCTCTGTCATACCGGGAATGCTTCCTTTTACTCCATTAAATGACTCGTCATCATCAGCCCGCCGTTTTCTCCTTCTCTGGATGGCGCCAGGAGCAGAGCCGCTCTGTGTTTGTTCTGACAGTGCTGGAGGCAGCAGGGAGAGGGACAGCTCTGGATTCTGCTCTCTGTGCCGCAGGAAATGGGCTTTGAGGTTCCCTCTGGTTGTAAAACGGCTCAAGCAGACAGGACACTGGTAGGGCCTTTCACCCGTGTGAGACCTCAGATGGATCTGAAGGGATGAATCGCTGCTTAACACCTTCCCACAGAAACGGCACACATGTTGAGGGCGTCCTGATGAGGCGGCAGATCCCAGAGAGGAGCTGGGCTGGAGATCCTGGGAATGGCTGGTGGTAGGAAGGGGAGGAGTTGGGAAACTGATGCCATTGCTGTGACCAAACGAGGAGGTGTTGGAGGATTTCTCATGGAGGTAGCGTGGTGGTAGGCCCAATGACAAGGACAGAGGGTGTAGGGAGGCAACAGAAGAGCTGATAGTGGATGAGATAGATGAGGAAGGTAATGAGGAAGAGGTAGAGGAGGATGGAGGTCTGCTGCCATTCACATGTGAAGCACCTGATTTGGAGACGGATGGCTGGGGGAAGAGGGAAGATGGAAGGCTAGTCAAAAGTGACGAGGCTGTGGTTACTGGCGTAGCAGTGGAGGGGTGTGTTGGTGATGAAGATGTGGCTCCTGTAGACTTCTGGCTGCTGTCTGGACCACCGGCCTGTGTACTATTATTATTATCTTGGCCAAACACAGCACCTCCAAGCCTTAGCACGTGCCTACAGATCTCCTCTGTTATCTGCATCTGGTGGATTTGCCTCTGCTGTAAAACTCTCAACTCCTCAAGGAGTACCGCCAGGGTCGGTGGCACCTGGATCTGCCCCTGCTGCCCTGGAGAGCTGGAGGCCTGCTGCTGACCCGGACTAGAGCTGTCACGGTGAGGCGGCACACACTGAGAAGAAGAGGAGGAGGAAGAGGAGGAGGAGGAGGTAGTGGTGGTGGCTGAGCTGCCCATCGGCGGGGAGGTCATGGTGGAGTGAGAGTTTCCTTGGTGGGACAGACTGTGGGAACCTGAGGTTTGACCCAGGGGAGGAGGCGAGTGGGTCTGGGACGACAGCGAGGGGTGGGGAAAGTCTGGAGAGAGGGAAGAGTGGGTGTTGGGGAGGGAGGTGGTGAAGGGGGCGATGTGGCTGGGCCAGTGAGGAGGAGGCGAGCTCTCGCTGGGCAAGGAGGGCGCGTGGAGCCCACCAGGGGATGGGCGAGGGGCCAGAGGCGGCTGGCAGTCTTGTAGAGACGTGGGGGATGAGGAGGAGGATCCCGATGAGGTCACTTCTGAGCCAAGAGATGTGGACGGTGACTTCATGCCCAGGTGATCATCTGAGAATTGACAGAAGAAAATCAAAACTTACTTTTTTTTTCTTCTTATGTTGTAAGTTTGTTTCTTTGCAAGGGCACTGTTACACATTCCTCAATCTCTAGCTCAGATATCCAAGTATATAATCAAAAAATGTTTGGGTAGAGGCACTTCCTGGACTTAAATTGAGTTTGTTTGAGGTGCTCTTTGGATAGGGATGCACATTTACTCAAAAATCACAAAAAAATCCAAGGTAGTCTCTTTTAAAACAATTAAAATGTCTTTATTGTCACAGCATGGTCATGTTGGACCCTAAAACAAACAAACTTAGATGCATTTAGGCATTCAAGCCTTTATCAGGGAGTCAAAAACTCCCTGACAAGCATACAGGCCTTCGTCAAGCATATGAGCCAGACTTCTGGAGTTTTTGACTCCCTGATGAAACATAAGTTTGTTTTAAGGATCAACAAGACCACGCCATGA
>JAJHUR010135953.1:0-19022 GCA_027495735.1 Lutjanus campechanus | reverse complement strand
TTATCACCATGTCAGCTCAACTTCGTTGTTATGGTCATCCGGGGCTTTACAAGGATGGGTAACTTTTGGTGACGTCATAGACATGCGCCGCAAGAGCGCAGCTGAGTAGAGTCGGCGCTAGGCTATGGGCTACTGATGACCATAACAACGAAGTTGAGCTGACATGGTGATAACCATTCATTTATAAAATGTAGGTGAAATGAGCGAGTTTCGCAGCAGATAATGTCTAATTTAGGGGCTTCAATTACCGGCCCTGTCCGCTGCTATGGCATGAGAAAAAACGCCGTCGGATGGATCTAAATTGCTCGAAAACGGCTCCGAGCTCCACCAAAATTGTCTGGGTGAGTCTACGACCGTATTTAATCCCAACAATAAGGTCCAGGTGTCAAAAAACCGAACTTAGCCTTTAAAACAAAGAAAAGATTAAATTTAACCTTTTTTTAAAAAAAAATAAACAAAACTTTTTTTAAAACCTCAGTTTAGTTTTTACTCTAAATTAAATGCTGTTGCACCAAAACTTTAAACTCAAATTTAAACTTAATCAAACAAATTTTCCACTTTGAAAATATGATCAATGACAAATCTGGCAAAATAGGTTTAACACTTTTTCTGGATATTCATCACAGAAAGAACAGTTTGTGTTTTATTTTCTTTTAAACTTCTGCATGTAGTGAGTTGCAGGGTAATATTTAAGAATAATTTTAAAGGACACCTATTTATCTTATTTAAAATACTTAGTAGGAAGCATCCAGATCTTCTTCCAATCAGTGAGGAGGAGTCCTGCTGAGACAAGATACCAGCCCTCTAAAAGACAAAAGTCTAAATTTATCAGATTCATTTATTATGATTGTAAGAACAATCAGTCAACTGACATATCCAGAGCACCATATTGATTCATGTTAAATCATGCGTGTCGTTCAGAGCCCTATTCAAGTCCAATAGTGCTCCCTGGTGGTAATCTGATGTAAGTACTGGCCTAATCATGAGACGTTAAAAGGCAAAACACAATCCATGTAACATTTCAAGAAGTATGATGACAAGGATATTTGAAAAAGTAGCTGTTATAGGACAAAATATTCTTTGGAAAGTGAAAATTTTTATGAGGGTTTAAACTCATAACATTACTGAACAGTACACATTTACACACATGTAAATACTTGAAAAGAAATCCCCATGTTTGTAACTCTCCAAGGTTTATTCTGTATCCCAGCTGTAGTCACTGGAGAGAGCATCCATACACAGACAAACAACTGGCAGACAAACAGGAGGGCAGCCATATTTTTGGGGGAAATTGAGGGGAAATGATGTCTTATCTGCCCATTAGATTATAATGGATTCATATCAGATGCAGCCATCTTGGCCAGAGCCATATATATACACAATCAATGCCTATTTTCAGTTTCTATGTATGGTATTAGGGTTTACCGGTAATGGATTATTTTAAAAAAACAAAGACCAGAAGCACTTTAAAGAGTAGCCTATTTCTGAGACAATATTCTGCAGGAAAAATGTGAAACAAGTAAACGGAAGATAAGCGGGGCACCTAACATGCAAAGAAACAAAGATTTATGGAAAAGTCTTTATTTCAACACAAAACATTAACATTTACTTTAACAAAATACAACACACAGTTTGAATCACTGTAGGTGATGGCATCAAATAAAAATGACATCAAAGACATTTTTTAAAAAGGAAGACACAAAGGGTCATTAATTATATCCGCCATGGAAGAGCACAATAAAACCCTCTGCATATAATTAACACCATGTACTGTAACTATGCTAGCTCATGATTGTCTGTGGAAAAGCAATATCAAATACAAACTCACAATAATAAAAAACACAAATGCAGAATGTGATATCCTGTCAAGGCTTGCACACTATGTGTACTTGAAGGGATTTTTTAAATTTTATTTTGAGGTTATTGTTGGTGTTTTGATCAGCGTTGTTTTTAGAGAGCTCTAGGTAAGTACTACCAACTTTAGCTCAGTACAGAAACATAAATTACAATGACGGGGCCTCGATCTCAATGTGAAACTAATTTAAAATATCAACTTTACTTACATGTTAATACAAATGTAACACATCCAGAATTCTGGTTATAAACTGCATTTTACAAAACTGGAAATAAAAAATCTGACATAACTTGTGCCAGCTTATAGACAAGACTCACCAGTAAATACTGCTTCTTCAGGACATGAACATGATTCATTACACTGCTTGTTATATAGTCATGAATAAAGGTTTAATGATAACACACATTGCACTGGTTAATTTACAACAGTGGTTCCCAAACAGTGGGGTGGGGTCCTCTAGAGGGACACAGAGGTATTGCAGGTCGCACACGCTGGGTAAAATGGAGAGTGAAACCACAAATAGTGAATAAAACTAATCAATTAATTGGCCAAATCCCTCGCCCAAACAGCAACCTCCCCTTCAAAAGTCCCGCCTCTTTTTGCTCTAAACTTTAACAGCCTGGACAGGGAGTTTGTTACCCAGCAAAACCTTGATCACATTTCTGTTTTTCTGTTTCCTGTAAGCTACTTAGATATTATTCTATTGAAAAGATATAGAGAAAAGAGACAGAGAAATAAAAAAAAGAAGACAAAATGTAGAAGATGGTTTAAAGATGCTGCTGCATGACCAGTAAAAGCAACACATATCTCAGTCACATCTAGCAAAAATGGTAGCTTACTAGCTTACTAATGTTTGATGTAGATTAGGTAGATAGTTAGCTAGCATTTTGCTCATATTAGTTATCAAATGCAACTAGCTTGTAATGATCCATGTGCATTAGATAGCTAGTTAGCAAGCGTTTTGCTGCAGAGCAAAACACAGCTAACTAGCTGGGTAATGATTAATGTATATTAGCTAGCTTTTTAACACTTTTTGGGACACAGAGAGGGGACTTAGGAAGGGGTCAACTGTCCAGTCACAGCTTAGCAACCACTACTAGACATGGATGATCTATCCAGCTTTGGATTTTTTCCACATGAAGAAGTTGTGCAAATGTAAATTACACTCAATAAAGAGTTTGGAGAAGGTGTCTTTTTTAACCTTTGTAAAAATGAAAACACAGATGGTGTGTCAGAGGGTAATGACAACATTAAAGTGTGTAAAATCTGCTATAATGTAAACAGCACACATTAGCTTGCTCGCTAACTATCGTAGGCTACTTAAACCTGTAATCTAGAGTTGGACTAACTGTACTTCCAAACTACATTATTATGTGGGATTACACGGTACCTGGGAGCCAATGCAGTTACATTAGAGTAACATCTGTACTATAATACTGAGGCTAACTAAGCCTAACATACAAGTATGCCATTTCTTTATGTCCTCATATCAACTGGTGAGGAGGGGTCAATTGTTAAATACATATATTGAGAAAATTCAAGAAAATGCAGTTTGTCTTCATATGAATGTTATTTCAACATATTTCAGCATCTTTTGTATTGTTACCAGTTGATAATAAATTTATGTGTTTCTGTTGGGTGGGAGAGGGGGCCAGTCATTTGTTGGACTTTCTAAAGTGGGGCATGACAGAAAAAGTTTGGGAACCACTGATTTACAGTAACAATGATCTCCTTGACAGTAACATTGGACCATTATCCACAATAAATAAATAACAGTTTCATTCCATGTAAAGAAATGCTATAATTTCTGTAACGTGTCAAAATGAGCACCATGGTATCATAGTAACTGCAAGGATACAAAAAACAGATGTGGATTAAAAACTGTCACCACACTCCAAACAGGAATGATAGCCGAGGCTGTTTTATCGCCCCGTTTCCTCTTAGCGCTGGATATAAATTCCACCAAAGCTTGACAAAACCTGTGAAAGATGGCATAACTTAACATTGAGGCTGTCCAGATATAAAATAGGAATGTCACTGTAAAGTCTAAACACAGGAGAGGAGTAGAGCTGGAAGGAGAAATTTAAACAAACATTAGTCAAACCCACTCAGGTTTCCCCGCTGTAGAGCCTGAGCAGTGAGGGAAGCGAGTGAAACAGCTTCAGCAAAAACTCCCAACTCAAATAAAGTTAAATCAGGGGAAAACATCCAAGGATTTTAGATGTTTGGTTAAAAACAAGCGTGGATTTCACGTACACATGTACTGCACAGTATTGGCCGTTATCTTGCTTTGGCTTCTTGCCGTCTGCTGAGTGGTGAGGTAGAGAAATGACTGAATGGCAGCCCTGCTGTTAGCTGACTTGTGGTCGAGATTGCATGTTGATGGCGTTCGCATCTGGAGAGTTGCTCGGCTGTACGAGAGCTCGAGGATCTCATACAGGAAACTGCCCTGAGCCTGCTAATGCACTGGAGTGTGTGTGTGTGTGTGTGAAGGAGTGTCTAAATCTGAGTGTGTTTGAGTCTGTCAGACAGGTTTGTTTCAAACAGTTAAGCTGGGTTGCACCAAGAAGGATTAATTTTTAAACCTGATTAAATCATGGTTTAACTTTAAATGATGTTGCACCAAACTCTTAAACTAGCTTAACATTAAGAAAGATTAAATTTAAACCTCAATTTAGTTTTCACTCTAAGCCTAGATCAAGTTTAATTCTGTTGCTCCAATGTAAAGTATGATCCAGTATTCACTTTAAACTTACATTTAAGGAGGTTTAACTTTTAAAATGTCCACCTTTTTTTTTTATATGAATTGAACAAAATTTGCTGCTGACCCACCATGATTAGGCTAACTAGGTTAGCCAACTTTTTTTGCCAGCTAGCAAACAATATAACATTTTCCTTTTTTTAAAGATAGCTAGTACACAATATAATGTGTTTTTATTTGTTTTTAGCCAGCTAGCAAACAGTATTTTTTGTTTGTTTGTTTATATTTTATTTTGCTTTTTAGCTGGCCAGCAAACAATGTGAAGTCTTGTTAGCTTTTTAGCTAGCTAGCAATTCTTTTTTTAAACATTTTGTTCAGAAATAAAGCACTGCTACCCCATCTTTCATACTTATTAGGTCCCAACAGCATTTAAATGTCTTTTTTTATGTATTTACCTATTCTAATTTGTGTCAACAAGCAACTCCATATTGATTACTAAATTTGGATTCACTAAACTGAGGTTCGTTTTTAATTGTGCAACAGAGCTCTGTTTAATTTTAAATCCAGATTTGCTTATTTCAGACCTTGTTTTGCTAAACTTTGATTAGATCTCTCAGGAAAGATTAAATCAAAAGCAACTGGACTTGTTCAAAAGGACGAATGAGAACATTCACGGACATGTTTGATTAGATCTAATCTTAGATTGATTTAATCTTTGTTGGTGCAACCTGGTGTTAATGTATCAGTACAAATATATATATATATGTTGTGTGTACGTGTGTGTTGAGGAGAATGTCCGGGGAGTTATGCTTCTCCGAAGGCTGAGGCCTTGTCTTTTAACAGGTCCAGACACAAGTGACAGCTCCAGCTCCCTGTGGAGAGAAACAGAGGCTGAAATCTTTGTCCTCTTTGCTCTTTTCCATATATAGCCTTTGCTTGTAGCCTCTCTCAAATATACAGTACATGACATATATAGTATCAACCCGCTGATGTATAAGGAAACCTATGAGAGTGGCTGTATGCTGTACCTTCTGGAGGCTGTGTCATTGGAGGCTTCAGGCAGTACATGTGGTACCCTCTGTCACAGTCATCGCAGAACAGCAGCTGGTCCTACATTAGCAACAGACAATCAACATATTAGCTTTACAACTAACAAACTAACAAAAGAGTATAAATGCTGAAGTAAATCAGTGTAGTAAATACTGTTATACATGTGGCTCACATTATGTTGAATGCCAGTTAGAAGCATCTATCAGCTGTTATTGGTCTGTTAACTGTTAACACTGTGGGCTTTTAAAGCATTGTGGCGACAGCTGATTGTGGATGTGATGAAAAAAGATCCACTAAGTCATTATTTGTGATACTAAGTCAGTATTTCGAATAAGTCTTTCATTATCATGTGTTATAGCATCTTGTTTTATTTATTTTTTTTATCACATTGGCATAAATGGGCTCTCATAGCTAATGGAGCTTCAAAAGAGGCCAAATCCTTTACACCCAAACTGCTGATACATCTGTCAAAAAATGCTAAAATCTGTAGGAACAGATACAGATACAAGTGTTGAATTCAAGTGTTAAGAAGCATGCAATCTCATATTGTCCACCTTTGTTGTAAGGTTTGCCATGGTGGGTATTTATTACTTTGAAGTGTTTAAATGATTGTTGTTTTCTTTATGTTTTATTATCTTGTAAATCACTGGCGACTGCATTTGTGTGAAACTGTGCTGTACAAATGAACCTATTTGGCTATCCACAGAAGAGATGAAAAGTACAAATGTAAAAATACATTTTATCATATCTGCTTGGTATCTATAGGAAGTTAAACTCGGTGTCATGAATTGCCTATGACAGGCTGGATACTGAGTGTGAAAAGGTCACATTAAACAGAAAACAAGTCAAAGTAATCACACTTCAAAGCAGATCTGAAGGGAAATTCAGTAATAACATCCGAACACTGCCACAGAGGCTCTACAACAAAACTTCCCTCTCCTACATTATACATACATCGTTCTCCGAGGTGCCACAGATGCTGCAGGACTTGCACTCTATGCACTGCCACTGGTACGTCCTCACTGCCTGCATCATGTTGTCAGTGAACTGCAGACACGTGGGGTGACCTGCGGAGAGACGGCGAGGGCAGACAAGAAAAGTGAGGAGGGAAGTAAAGGGGTGACAGACTGGATCGCCAGAGAAGCCAAAGTCACTGGTGATTTCTCATGTAACAGTTCAGAGATGTGTGGCAGGAGCTCTGAATTGGAGCTGACAGCAGACACAGACCGACACACATAGACACATATTTACATAATTCATAAAAAAGCTGATTTACATTAGCTGCAGCTGTATTTGCTTCAGGCTTTGAGGTGCAGCAGTGGTGCATCTTCTATGTTAATGAAGGTGAATGTATAAATTATTAACAGTGTGTCCACTGTGCTCACACTTTGTAATTCTGCTTTTAGTTCATAATTTCTTCATGATGTGGATTAAAAATAGTCAGCTAATGTAAAAAAAAGATTTAATTTTTTAATGTCATATTTAATTTTTAAATGTGACTATATATGTGTGTGTTTTTTAGCCATCTTCAAATTTTTTTTTCAACGTAGATGAGCCTAGAACACAGCATGTCTAAGTATAGTAATCAGAAAGAGGTAAAACTTCTCTCCGTGCACCTTGTTAGTGGGTGAAGTTGTGCCAGAAAACCCCTACTTGTTCCTAAGTATAGTAATCAGGAAAGGAAAAACTTATTGCAGCACAGAGCAAAAAGGGGCGGGGTCAAAAGGGTCAATTAGACATCAATTTAGACAAAAGTAATTCTTTCAAAATAAGATTGCTATGTCCTTATAAGTGCTAGAAGTGAGTGTTTACTGTGTCTGTGATTCAGGCAACTGTAATTGCACGTCAAAGTGCTGACAGTCCATACAGCTGGATGAAATGTAGCACCAAAAGCAATCTAGCCCACATAAGGCAAGTGATTATATGTCTGGAAAACAAAACACGAGCAGTGATGTGTGTGCAGGAAGTCATAGCCGGGAAGTATTGTATCATCTTGCCATAAATCTACAGCTGTGATAACAAATTGAACAATGGTGTATGTAAAATTGTCTCTTCTTGTTCTTTGTCTTAATATCTGTCTTTCATAGCCCCCCCCCCCACCCACTGCTTCACAGCGCTGTCGGCATCTCATGCACACAGTTATCTGCATCACACTGGTATCAATGGGGCATCAATGAGCCATGAATGAGCCATAATCAAGGATGAAGTGATTTATATCACGACTGGGAAAGCAGCCAAAGACACTGAAAACATTCTCGATCAGCCTGCGATGGATGAACAAAGAGAAAACTTGATTAAAATCTCAAGCAGACAATGTTTAAGCCGCTGCCTGCGTCCCGAAATAAACCAAGGAGTTACGGTCAGGAGTGAAATTAGCTGTGACAGTTTAAAAGATGGCTTATCAGTTTAATTAACCCTTCCCAAATCCTGCTTCTTCTCGCCCTGTATTCCAACAACAGAGGAGCATGCTTGGTATCCAGCAGAGCCTCAGTCAACTTTCTCCTTTCCTGTTTCCTGTACTTAGATATGCTACATGCTAGGCCTGCCTATGTCTAAAAGAAAACCAAACTTTTAAGACGGTTAAAAGGTTTTGCTGGGGGACCAGTAAAACCAGCATATAGTCACGTCTTAAGTGAGCCAATGTTAGTAAAATGCTATCTAACTAGCTAGCTAATGTAGCCTATATCAGTCATTAGCTAGTTATTATATCTGATAGCTAATGTTATCAAAACACCTGTTCACAAGCTAGCTAATTTACATAAATAGTTTCCAAGCTCGCTAGCTAGCATTTTGCTAATGTCAGCTAACTTAAGAATGACTTTATGTGAGTCCTTCAGCAACATCATTTAATCTTCTTCAAAATGTAGCCTATCTAAGTACAAGAAGCAATATTGTTCCCAGGATGGTGGAGGCTTGACCTTCTCTACTATGCCACTATGATTACCTAACACAAATGACCCAAATCAATGAATAGTAGCCAATGACAGTCAGAGTCTGGCGGTTCATGATTTCAATCTCATGTGAGAAAAAATTGAGAACAGGAAACAGGAAAGAAGAAAGTTGACCAAGGTTCTGCTGGGTACCAAGCTTGCTCAACTGCTACTGGAGCGCAGAGCAAAAAGGGGAGGGGCTTAGGAAAGGTCAATTGGATAACACTAAGCAGCAGACAGGAGAAAAAGCATTTCTACTCAGCGTCTACTGATAAAGATCTAGTTCTTAAAGACAGAGAGGAGCAATGGAGTGCCGATTGGCTCTTACCTCTCGGCTACCTGTCCTCCACGTTCATCCCTCCCCCTGCTACTTTAGTGGCCTCTCATGTAATTTATTCCTTTTTCTCTGGTCCACCGTTTCTGCTATTAACCTTTTCAGTCCAGAGTTAAACAGGACGTAGCCATGAAGTTTAGTCTATGATGTTGATTATCTCATGCAAGCAACGTGTAAGGAGAGTAGTGTTTGTTTATGAAAAATGGAAAATGTCTTAACGTGTTGAACAGTAAAATCCATATGAAAATTGTAAAAAAAAGAAAAAGAAAAAGAAAAAAAAGCCATTGTGTCCATCAGAGACAAAATTTTCATTTGATACAAGTTCCAAGAAAAATATGGGGTTAAGTGTCTTCCAAAAGTTCAAAATAAATCTGGTAAAAGTGCCTTCAAGGGGAGCCACTGTAGTCCAGTCTGTGGCTTCAAGGTCTTTACGTTTTTCCTCAATGTTAAAAATGGACTCAGAAAATGATTTTTATTGCCGCGAGGTCCAGCTAGTCAAGAAAAATCCCATTATCAGCTGTCAGCCTCAGCATCATCATCTGATAACAAAATGTCTTCCAGCTCTGCATCTTCAAAGCCATGAAACGTGGAGGCCTCGCTGTCTGACGTGTTGCCGAACAATTCTTCTAGTGCACTCATCTTCCTCCCATCCTTCTTCACTCCTCCTCTTCCAGCTACCATGAAAACATCAGCGTCAGAGCAACACAGACAAGGCCACACACTCTCCCTGCTGTTCTAACAAACTCTACTGTGGCAAGAAAACATCTCACTTGCTGAAATGAATAAGACGGTTGAGCTGATTTGAGAAACGTTTTGCCCGTGATATCCAGCAGAGGCGGCTTTTGAGTAGTGTGGAGAAAAAAGGGGGTAAAAACAAACAAAAACACAGCCAAATGTGCTATAAGGTAATGCATGAAGACTGAGCAACAAAAAGAGTGAAAGCATGTTGTCTACAGACAGAAGTCCTGACTGATGGACGAGGCTGACATGGAGAAGCATGCAGGGTGGAAGCAAGCAGCGGAGCTTATGAATCAATATTGTTTTTAAAATTAAAACTGCAAAGATTTCCTGAAGTTGGCTCTCACTTCTCAAGGTCTACAAGGCTCATTGACAACCCATTGAAAAGTCACTGTCGCAAGTTGAAAACTCAATTCACTGCACACCATGAATGTATAATCAGATCTACATCATTTGCATAAAGATGTAGGTTGGTTTGAACAAAGATGACTTGAGAGAATAATAATTACATCCAAAAGATATTGCCCTAAGAAATGATTATTAATCTCAACAGATATTTGATGCAGAGTGTTAAACTACACCACATTCGTAGCTGTTGGGGAAGCACCGTTTCAGTCCGTGTAACAAACACAAACATCACAAGGAAGCGAGAGACAGACATGAATAAGATTGTGGACAAAAAGGGAGTAAAGGGAAACAAAAATGAGATGTGTAGTCGACACAAATTAAAGAGATTAGCGAACTACTAATTAAATACTTCAATTAATTCCTAAAGGAATAGCTTGACATTTTCGGAATGCTTTCTTGCTGAGAGTTAGATGAGAAGATTAATTCCATCACGTCTGTGTGTTACAGCCAAGAGATGGTTAGTTTAGCGTGGCTTTAAGACTGCGAACAGGGTGAAACAGCGAGTCTGCTCCGTCCAAAGCTAACAAACTCTACCTAGAAGCACCACTAAAACTAGCTAACTAACACTTTACAGGCTCGATCTTCTGTAAAGTGGCACACAGCGCAGCTGTCATTCACCGGCACAGCCGTCACTTTCACACCCAGCGCCCATGTCGTATCAAAAGGCCTTACACACATGGGTGTGTTGGTCTTAAAATGAGGTGTGCTCAGGTGCATTGCTGGTGCATTTCTATCCTGAGGCAGCAGTAGAAAGCGACTGTGCCTTTGACCAACAAAAACAGATAATATTCAGTTAATAAGATGTTTTTACATAGGCGGATTCACAGCGCAAATACACTCTGCTTCTAGGGCATTGCAGTTAATCCACGGGCCATCACACATAGTGCAGATTCATACAATGAAAGTGTTTGGAGTAAAGCAGCCATCCAAAAAATAGTTTCCTCTGTTCCTCTGTTTACTCTGTCCTGCCAAGTTTATAACTACAGTTTTCAGTTTTGCTGCTTAAATATTAACAATATTTACCATTGTGACATTACTGCTTGCATGGAAACCTCAGACTGTGTTTAAATGCCCACACAGCGTCTCTCTTGTGGGGAGACGCTTCACCCTATTTCATCTACCTGCGTCTCATCCACTATTAATCATAATGTTTGTTTGTTTTTTGTTTTTTTTTAAAGATTGAAGCCTTTCTTGACAGGACAGCGTGCTGGAATCAAACTCATGGCCACTGCTGAGGACTGAGGACATATTAATCATGTATTTCTGATCCAGCCCACCCAACCCGCAGATCAACCGCAGTGCCTGCATAACAACAAATGGGTCTGAATCTGTAATTCAAATTCCAATGCACAACATATTTACTGTATGGACACAAGAGTGCTATCAATCTTCTCATCTTAGCTCTCAGAAGGAAAGTTAACAAGATTTTTCCCAAATTTTCAAACAACCACCCTTGATAAGACTGGGATTACTTAGATTAAGAGTAGTTTTCTTGCTGTGCCATTGAAAACACTCATATGACCTTAATGCTGACATCAACAAAGAACCTGAAGCCTTAATGAAGATGCTCCATGTTGTGGAGATGGGTGACTCACCGGAGCGTCCACAGTCGGAGCAGGACACCAGCTCCTCGGCCTGGCCCGTCTTCCTGTTGGAGTCCTGGTCTCCCAGGCAGAAGTCACAGTAGTCGTTGGGGATGATGACGCCATCTGGGCCTTTCTGAGCTGTCGGCAGGAACAAACACATGTAAGGAGAAGGATACGTGAGCTTTCTGTTGTTCTATGACATTAAATGCCAGCCAGCATCTTACGTTTGTGGTTGTCCGAGCTACGTGGAGGAGACGGGGCCATCTCTGTTTCCTTCTCCTCCTCACCCTCCTCCTCTGCCAGGTGAGTGTGGGTGTAGTGGTAGCTCAGACCGGGCCGGTTCTTGTAGCGCTTTCCACAGACTACAGATAAAACATCACAGCTCCATCAGACACACGTAAAAACCTTGTGCAACATACTGTAGAGCAGCTAGTACAGTGACCGTAAGAGTCTGCTAAAAATCAACTGTGGTTCCTGCCTAAATGTGAATATCACTTAATTTACAAAAACAACTCGCTGTCAGTATTCATGTTAAATGTTCTGCACTCTGCTTTACAGTCATTTTATTTGAATAGATATCATATGTACTGCAGAAAACTGACTCTAACTATGACTCTGATTCTCTTCTAATACATCCACCCCAACCTGCCATACACACAGTTTTTCTTCTTCAATTTGCTTTAAACTTAAACCAATGGAAAACCATTGCCCCCGCTTTTGCTGTTCCAATATATAAAATGTAAAATATCACCTATGTGGACTACAAAAAATACAAAAACTACAGAGGTTAATTCTTGACCCCAACAACCTTAACACAAGTACATCATGGGATTAGTTTAAAACAGCATTGTTGAGAGGATAAATTATTTCTGCTCAGACAGTGAGAGAGAGGCTTTATCTGCTACATATTTAATGCTAAAAATACTTTACTAGCTAACGTAAAATCAGGTGTTTAATTGATATGAAAATCCACAGACTTAGATTATTATGAGCAAATCCTCAAAAAGCTAGATGGCACCTTTTTTTTTATCCTGCTTTGAAGCCACGGAGGCCACATTTTGTGTGCTAATAACTAAAACTAGAATCTATGGTTGAATACTGTAGTAGTTCTTGGGGTTATTACAATAATGAGCACATTAGAGCTGTAGCCATCATAGAAGTTGAAAGTTAAAGTGCTGCATATTTCTGATGCTTTCCTTGTTAAAGCCAATTCTGTAGCTATTTCTGTCTAAGATTCACTGTAACCAAATTTACATATTTTACCACAAAGCTGCAGAGCCTCACCATCTCCCTGTGAACTCAATGCCAATCCAATCCCATGGTTAAAAACTCATCCATGTGAAATATTTTAGGAAATTCTACCCACTATAAAGACTTCTACAATGGCTACATCTGTGGATCACATCACAGCTAGTGAGGCCTTAAAGGGATAGTTGGGATTGTTTGAAGTGGAGTTGTATGATGTAGATGGTGGTCAGCACATCCCCAATTTGAAGCCAAGTTATGTACTGTTGTGGACAGGGTCAGCAGCAAAACATACTTTAGCCACTTAAAAAAACGCCTGACTGAAGAATGTATGTTATACTTATATTTTCACAGCTTTACCTTGCTGTCAGACAGCCTTTTCCAACAGGAAACTGATTATTGCTTGTTATATCACTTTCTCCAAAGCATGGGAGCTGCTGGTCTACTACTGCCTCGATGGGTTAGGTAGTAGTATTATTGTGTAACTTGTTTTAAACGCTTAGTTCATATTTACCAAATGCACACAATAATTCAAACAAACTAACTGATCGAGGCAACAGTAGACCAGCAACTCCTGTGTTCTGCATGGCAAAATTACTGTTTCCAACCATGGAGTTTGGTTGGTTTGGACAGAGCAATATTTAGCTTATATAACAGCAATTTCCCATGGGAAAAAGGTGCCTGACAGCAAAGTAATACAGTGTACACTTACACTGATATTGCTGTTTTTAAATCAGGTCAAAATACATTTTGTTGCAGACTCTGTGCACAGCATTACATTGCTTCCACGTTCCATGTTAATTCTGCTGCTTCTCCAAACTGGGGGCGATCTACTGAAAGGTAATACACTGACTGTGGATCAGTAGCTCATACAACCCCACTTTAAATAAACCTAACAATCCCTTTAAGAAACATGCATCCCTCAGTGCAACATTAGTTGCTGCTTAAGCATCATTTGGTGCATGCCTTGCAAAGAGCAAGCATTAAGGCACATGGCATAGCGTTAGTGTCATGCAATGCTTGCACTGAATTCAGGAACAGACGTCTGGACTAGCATAGAGCATTTAAAGCAATAGATATCTCTAAGGAATTAGCATTCATCCAGCCATTCCCACAGCAGATGAGCGAAAAGGCCAATCAAAAAGACAGTTCATGGAGCCCCTAGAAAAGACAAGATGGCGACAGGTTCAGATACCTTCTTCAGCCTTTTTTGAGTTATGCTTTTGTTTGTATCTATCTGGAACAGAGAAGACACAAAAGCAAACAATAAAGGAAAGACAGAACAAGACACAACATGAGGATGAGATTCATTTGTTCGAGCGTGGCTATCTCTATCCACATCCCCATGGCAATCCATTCCTGCGGGGATTCTGCCCAAGTACGTAAGTGGCATGCTAGTCAGGTCTGGATTAACAGCAAACTCTTTCTTCATGCTGCAGAGGACTGCTCTCAGAACAGAAGGAGAGGGGGCTACAGAGAATGACTTGTCTGCAGGATTTATCTCTGTTTTCTAAACATTAAAAATAAGAATTTGGAGCAGGCATGTAGAGAAAGGTTTCCTGACAATACATCATAAGGGAATAAAGGTCTTTTGGAATAGTTTCTCTATTTTCTTGGGCTTTTGGGAACACTGAGATTTAGGTACACTAACATGTAAAGAAAAAACTAATAACACAGATCACATGATGGCACATGATGTACAGTACAAAGTTTTTTTTTTCTCTTACTGTCACAGACGTAAGGTTTGTCCTGGTCGTCCATGTTAACAGGTTCTGTCCTTCTGCGACTGGATCCTCTGTTCTGAGAGGAAACACACGTCCGATATTGAAGCCCCCAATGGATGAATGTTCCAGCACAAATTTGGGATATTTAAATAGACTAACTGTACATATATTTTTATAGTTTCATAGTTTCTTTTATATGCAGTCATTTAGTGAAGCTAAAACCTTAAGTGGCTCCAGTTTAACAGAAACATGTTGTAAATGTTGCACCAACAAAGATTATTTTTTAAACCCTATTAATCATGGTTCAACTTTAAATTATGTTCCACCAAACTTTTAAACTTAAAATTAAGAAAGATTCAGTTTAAACCTCTCTTTACACCTCTGTTTGGTTTTTATGCTAAACCTAGATTAAATTTCATTCTGTTGCACTAAATCTTTAAACTCTATTCCATTTTAAAATATGATCCTTACATTTGAGGTGGTTTAACTTAAGATGGCTGCTGTTTTTATATGGATTGAGCAAAATGATGAAGCTGCTCCATTAATTTGGCCAAGTTTTTCCTCAAAGGAGGAGAAATTAGAGACTCTCTGCCAAGGCATCATGAGTAAGCTGACATTTAACATTGAACATTTAACTAGCTAGCAAATAATGCCACTTTTTGTTAACTTTTTAGCCAACCTTAGCTCACAAACGATTTAATATTTTAACTTTTTAGCTAATGTTAGTGAGCAAACAATGTATCGTTTAACTTTATAGTTAATGTTGGCTAGCAAATAAGGTAATGTTTTAACCTTTTAAGTCAGCTAGTAAACAATCTAACTTTTGTTACAGAATACAGATTGGCCAAATGTTAATGGTTTCCCTCACTCTTTTAGGTCCCACCTGCACTCAAATGTATTTTTCCATTTCCATATTGATTAAACTCTATTAATTTTTTTTACATAAAGAAACCTACTTATAAACTTTACTAAACTGGGATAAGTGTTTCATTGTTGAGTTCTGCTTCATTTTTAATCTGGATTTACTCATTTTAAACCTAGTTTTACTAATTTAATTATAATTTATTTTAGACTAAATTAATCTTTGTTGGTGCAACCCAGTCTTATTAGATTTTTAAATTGAAGAAACTCTGTACCTATTCTCTTTTAGACACCACACACAAATATGTTTGTCTGTGAACACACTCACTTTGCCTCTGTTTCTGTTCTTTCTCTTTGGAGTGTCCAGTTCAAAGTCTTCATCATCATGGAAAGCGTCCCCATTTTCCTCCGCCTCCAGAACTCTCTACAGAGCAAAAACACACACATACAGAAAGACAGAGGCTTAGATAAAGTAAAAAATATGTGTGAAGAGGTTAGAGGGGAAGATTTTGATCATTTCACATCTCTCAGTTGCAAGCTCTCATTTAAATCCCAACGTTTATAATGTATAATGCTGTACACAATTCACATATGATAAAATACCTGTATTTCCAGCAGCGTCTCCTCTTCCTTACAGAGGTTGTTTTTTTTCTCCAGCAGGTTGTCCCCCCTCAGGAGGGCCTCCAAGGCTGTGGCCTCCCCTGGGGGAACCTCACGCTTCGGGGCCAGCTCGGCTTCTGAGGAGGAGGTGGCAGAAGAGAAGAATGAGAAAGAAAAGAACAGATGAGATGGCAGGTGTGTGTGTGTGTGTGTGTGTGTGTGTGTGTGTGTCTGTACGCGTTGCAGTTTACCCAGCCTCAATATGTTTGCTGACTATAGACAAAAGTTCATTACGTTTCCTCTACTCTTCACTTGACTTTAAGAACCAGGGACCGTATTTCAGAACCTTTTTAACTTGATCCTATCTTAACTGTTTGGTAACCATGGTAATTAGTGTTAGGACCTCATATAGAAAAAAAAGCCATTACAGATGAACAGTTGGTTTTTCGCTAACAAAAGCAATGTTCGTTTACAGTAAGCAACGGTAGTGTTTGCTAACAGTAGTTTTCATTAACAGTAGTTCTGGCTAACAGTAATAATAATGTTTTTTTTAAGTTTGGTGCCCATCATTGATTTTGTATGTTTCAATGTATGTTCCAGTATGTTTAAAAAACCCATAAAGCTCAGTTTTGGGTGAACAACAAGCAGAGAAAATGTACCAGTATCAATGTGGACATTGTGTAAGTGTTTCCTCTGTATAGGATGTAAAGGGAGTTTTAGTAACTGTGGTAGGCAGGCTGCCAGGTTCAACATCAATAAAACACTAAGGTTCACCAGGTGCACAGTAAGACAAGAGGAAATAATGAACCAAAAATAAAAACACTGCTCATGGGCCCAAATTACATCTCCAGTGTCCACTCTCTCTTGCTTCTATTTTATCTTTCTTCCTCTTTTCATTTCCGTGGAGATGAACTTGCAGCAGCGTTGACTCTCTGTGCTCGTCTTTGAACTTTAACACCAGGATGAAAACAGAATGAAAGTAGGGATGTGATAAGAAAAGCAGAGAGCGAGCAGGGCTACTGTTCTTATTGAATACAAAGCTGCTGCACCTCCTCCTCCTCCTCTCACTTCTTTGTGCAGGTTGACTTTGACATTTCCTCCCTCCCCACTGCAACCCTCTCCACAGTCCCTATACCTGCCACCCCACCCTCCACCCCCCCAACCTCCTACGCCTCCTCCTTCACCTCTGTTCTCTGCTGACACCTTCCCTCCTCTTCCACACTAAATCCTTCCTTCATGTGCTTTCCTCTCCCCCATCGTCTTCACCCTCTCCCATCCTCCTTCTCCCTTTATCACCTCCTCACCCCCTCCTCAACCCTCCAAGGCAAACTCAATGCTCTCCTCTGTCAGCAAACATCAGAAAGTGTCCTCCACCCTCAACCCCATATGTCCATACATGCTCACCTGACTCATATTGATCTGAATCCACTGTGAACCTTAAAGGGCCACTCCACCGATTTTACACATGAGGTTCAGTTTACCCACCAGGAGTACTACTCAGCCTGAGAAACAGTTGTATAATGTTTTCTGTGGCTCTGGATGAGCTTTCTGAAAAAAATTACCCTGATGATGTCATCAGGGTCATCTGGGCTTGAACAAACTCACATTTCACAATAGATGAGTTGGGGCTGAAAGAAGTGGGAATATACGTAGGAGACAAGGGTACTAATGAATGATGCTAATAAGCTGCATTATGGGAAATGTAGGATCCAGTATTTTTACAGTTTGACCTATACAAGTGACAATAAATTGAGATGTAACTTTATGGAAGTTCAATAATAAATCACAGGAGTGACCCTCTAATGTAGATTGGCCATAGACTATACAAAACATGGACATAATCTTTATGCCTGCCATTGGTTTCTGAAGAGTCATTCAGAGTCATTACAATAAAAGATTTCTTGAAAAATACAGGGGTTCTGGCTGCTGAAGGGCTAAAGGGCTTTTAATTTGAAACATTTACAGGAAGTATTGCATTTGTATTAACAGTGTAATCCATTAACTTTAACAGGGCAAAACAAGGCTTCATGCTTACCCTTCCATCTGCTACATTTAGCAGCTACGACTATCGCAATATCAAACCAGTTTAAGCTTGTAGACCGGATCGAAACGGCAGTACCAGAAACTGACCCCACCCTGGGAGGCTCTGGCCATCGCAATCTTGTCAGTGTCTGACTCCTGACTCCCGACTAATCCAAAAACAGACAAAGAGGTGGAGCTTGAAAGTGCTGATGTGTCCAAATGAAATGGCTATGTAGCATCTAGCCACCTGTGACAGTAACCAGGTATTACTTAAAGCGGGAACACCCTTAGTTATGCAAAACTTTAAGCCTTAATATGTTTAAACAGGTGAGTTATATAATAATTCACCCCCTGTACAATTGTACAGGGAAATTAGCCAGAGGGAACAAAATCATGTTTTATACCAGGCTGTGAACACTGCTATAAAGTTGAGCATGTGAATATGAAGCTTTATAGGCTTTAACTCACTTTTGAAGCCAGCCTCAAGTGGCCCTTCGAGGAACTGCAGTTTTGGCATTTCTATTTTGGCATAATTTTTCAGCCTTAAAGGTTGTCAGCTGGAAATTGACCAATGACATCAAACGTAGGGAAAGAGACATGAACTAAGTACAACATATGAACTTGCATGGTATCACAGACTTGTATAAATAATTTTTTAGGAACCAAAATGGCTGTTGAGACATGGCCACTCATATGTCGAGCTGTGTAGAATGAAGAAAAAGCAGAGGATATACAAAACAAGGAATTCGGTTCTGGTTTCAAACTGTTTCAGAGTAACCTCATGACAGAACTTCTCTGTGTATCTTCACACACACACAGACAAACCTCTCCGCTCAGGAAGCATTAAATAAACATAAAGCATTTCCAAAAGCCTGAAAGGAGAGCACTCACATTCCTCTGTCGTGTTATGATAGATATCTGGGCCAAACTGCAGAATTGGATCTCTGCATAACAGAACTGGAGACTTC
>JAJHUR010135952.1:0-13718 GCA_027495735.1 Lutjanus campechanus | reverse complement strand
GTCACCCACGCCAACGCTCTCACTGTCATGAGCAAGGGCCCGAAACCAGAGATCGAGAAGGTGGTCGAGCAGCGGATCAGTGGCATTCTGGTGGCCATCATGGTCGGTAGGTGCTGCCGTCTACGGTGCTGATGCAGACACAACAGCGTCACAAATAAATCAGCCATTTTCCTCATAATAACTGTTCCCTTTCTGTGACTTTCAGGTGTTTCTATTTACATGGAACCTATTCTGAAGATGATTCCGATGACGGCCTTGTTCGGCATCTTCCTCTACATGGGTATCACCTCCCTGAGTGGGATCCAGATGTGGGACAGGATGCTTCTGTTGATTACACCAAAGAAATACCATCCGTCTGACGCCTACGCCACCAGGGTACGCAACCTCCTCCACCCTCATTTCATTTATATTTACATTATAATTTTATTATATTTATTTATATGTACATGTTTCATCCAAGCTCTCACTTTGCTCACTGTGCTATAAACTCATATCACTGTGTAATATAAATCAGAACCAGACAAAGGACATGTTGAAACATAGTCGTCCTACATTCAGTCCCTCCAGGATTTCACAGGTCTTTTTTGGGCCTGTTGTGGCCTAAAATGCCTGATTTCATGGCAGCTTTTCAAAAGAAAAATTGTAATACATGTGACGATGTCTGTAGGCATTTTTTGCAATGATGTTGAAGGGCCAAATGAAAATGGCAAAGGAAAGTTGCTTTTTTTTGTATAATTAACCAAAAAGGCTCAGAATTACAACAATGATTAAAAAAAATCTGTTTTATTTGTAAATGAAAATGCATCAGGTGGGTTTTTAACATCACAGAACCATAAAATAAAAACGCACAAACTTTGATAAATGTCAACAACAATGACAAATGTGTTCTTTCAGTACCTACAACAAAATAAAAAAATATAAATTACACAGAGTCGTTCATTAAGACGTACATGTGTGATGTTAACACGGGGGACTGCTGTGATTGGTGGAACTCATGGGAGGCTACAATGATTGGTCAGATTTTCAGAAAAGTTGCAGAATTTGGACAAAATTGCAAAGTTGTACAGGATTGTTGCGATCATGACTTCCTGGAGGGACTGTATATAGATTCAATCTCAAATCTTTTTAAGTGAGAAGAAAAAAAGAAAAAAAAGAGAAACTAGAGCTAGATTATTTAAAAAAAACAGTAATAGTAATAAATTAATTAAAAACTAACAAAAAAACAAAGTGCTTTCTATATTAAAAGATCAAGAATTAAAAATCAGAGACCCACAAAATCTACAGAATCAGGAGCGTAAAAGAACGTATAAAAAAAGAGCAGATAAAGTACATGAAGCAAAAACATTAAAACATTAAAACAGTAAAACATTATCAGTGGCTTGAAAGCTGCAGTGGAGTCTGCTGATCGCACACCGAGGGGACGTCTGAGAGCATCGGTCAAATATCTGCACGTGTTTGCTCTCTGCTGTCTGCTCTGTCTGTGGTTGTTTCACATCTTTATGATTGTTTTGAGTCTCTTTGTGGTTATTCTGTGTCTCTTTGTAATAATTTTGTTTGTTCATGGTTGTTTTACGTCTTTGTGGGGTTTTTTTTGTCTTGTCTTGTGATCAGTTTGTGTCTCTTGGTGATCGTTTTGCCTTATTTGTGGTCATTTGTGTCACTTTGTGGTTGTTTTGTGTCTCTTTGGAGTCATTTGACTAACTTTCCAACAAGAAATCTTAACAGTCACTTGTTAATGATATATGCATCAAATGATATTGCATAAGTTTATCAAAACTATGCCATGGTGAATGTGTGTCGTAGTCAAAGCTAAAGGCAGTCCAGTGAAATATTAGTGTGTTACTTTTTCTTTTGGCCAGGCAGTGCAGGTCCAAACATGTGAAAACAGGTGGACCTATTTTTCAACTAGTGATCAATCTGGCAATAATTTTCCCACTAATCAATCAGTTGTTTGCGCCATAAAATGTCAGAAAATGTTGAATAGTCCAACATGACGTCCTCAAATGTCTTGTTCTGTCCACAACCCAAAGAGAGGAGTAAAGAAATATTCACATTTAAGAAGCTGAAATTTATACTTTTTGTCTTTAAAAATGAATCAAACTGATTAATTATGAAAATAGTAACTTAATCCTTGCAGCTCTACTCAAGATAATATAAAGTGATGCAAAAGTGGAAGTAAAAATGGTGATTTGTGCACAATAACTAAAGTAATACCTTTCACTTCCCTTCACTGAGCCTCCCCTCAACTTTTAAAATCTGCTCTGTGATCTTCTCCCTGTCAATGGTTCTCATGTAAATGAGCCTTCTGTTTATTTTCATGTCGGTATTTGTTTCCCTGTTCCTCTGCTAACATGACGCTCTCCTGTCTTGTCATTCGTGCAGGTGAGCACAATGCGGATGCACCTCTTCACTCTGATCCAGATCGTGTGCTTGGCCGTCCTGTGGGCGGTGAAGATGAGTCCCTTCTCTCTGGCGCTGCCTTTTGTCCTCATCCTCACCATCCCCCTGCGCATGGTCATGACCGGCACTGTCTTCTCTGCCATGGAGATGAAATGTGTAAGTACCTCTCTCTGTGTCCGCTCAGCCACAGGTTATCTGACGTGTGGTTTTTCTGTGTTTTAACTGGACGTGTTTGTGCTGCAGCTGGACGCGGATGATGCCAAAGTGACGTTTGAGGAGGAACCTGGGAAGGACGTGTACGACGAGTCCCCGCTGCCATGAACAACCACATGTCATTAATGTTTCATGCACAGACTTTCAAATGAACTCAACTCTTGACTGCCAGTAATCAGGTGTCTTTTAAGAAAATATGCATTCGTAGACGTATACAGTTTCAAACCATTCTGTTCTGTTATTTATCTTTAAAGGAAATTACTTCTCATTTCTGGAATTCAGACGTTATTCCTGCAGCTGAACCACAACAGAGAACCATTAATATCAGCCTCATATTTCATCTTTTCATGTGACTTTGGGTTTGTTAAAATTTTCCTTCTTTATGTTTCTTACTTCCAGCTGTTTTACTTGTTTTAAGATGCAGGAGAAGCATTTGATTTCTCTAAATGAGAGGTATTTTCCCTTCAGATGTGAGGTAAATCCATTTATTATATTGTTTTTTCTTTTAGTGCATAACTACAGTATAGCTTTAAAGTGTCTACCAGTGCTGCCACGTTGTAGATTTAACCATGTTTTATTAATATGATCCCAAATAAATTAATGTTCTCTATTTATGGTGAGCAAATTTGACCTGTTCAGCTCTCTACACATGCACAAATGATGGATTGTCGTGCAGAATTTGACCCATTACAGTGGCCTTCCCTATGTTTAGTCTCAGATTATTGTTTTAAATCGTGTTACTTGAGTTTTCCTCATTTGACAAACTGAACAATTTGGCTTTTTCCGTTCAGCTGACCTGTTTAGAATGTGTATAGAAAGACGTGTAATGCACTTATATCTTATTTTGAGCGTGTAATTGCTTTCATGATTATAAAATGGAATAGGTAGATAGTGAATTATGAGATATTTGTTTGAGATGATTGTTGCACTGATGATATAATCAGGGAAAACATGTTTGTAAATGTGTCTTATTATGAATTAATAGGCATTAATGCGTTTTTGTGTTGCCTGTCATGTGTTTGTGTGCTTGAAAACTGTACATGCTTTGGATTTTCACTTTATTAAAAATAAAAAACAGCCTTTAAAAGTGTTTTTTTTAATCAATGCATTGGAAAATACAATATTTAACATCACTCACAGGCACACCTCTCTAATATCATTTTATCCTATTAGTACAAAAGAGGAGAGAAAGTGTTCAACTGGACCAAGATGCCTGCCACTCAGCTGCATGCTGCCTTCAATGTTATCAAGTAAAATACAAAACTAAGCAGCACGACTTTATTTTTGTGTTGCAGCTGTCAGTGTTGGCTCTTACTTTATTTAAATCAGGTGTGATTAACTGAAAATGAAGCATTACAGAACAGACTGAAGTGGTTCAATCACACAAATTCTTTACAGATATTAATAACATATCAAAATATGTCATATAGATGAGGAGACGGTGTTCAAAAAATAATAAATAGGCCTAAGACAATAATTTGTCTATAAGACAAATAAGACAATTTATGAATAATCATAAAAAATAACTACAGAAATGAAATTGTGTAATCCAATACTTTTCAAAACTCAGCTCATTGTTATGAAATGTGTTTTTTACTGTTACAGGTCAGATTTATTTCATCAGAGCAGCGTCTATTCATTTAGACTTAGGTGAGGTCAGATGTAGTGGAATACTGGGATTTAAAAAAAGAAAAAATTAGGGGAAACATTAAATTAAATATACAAACTTTGGAAAACTGATGAAAATAAGTACAAATTAACCTGCAATAAATTCTGCAGTGAGTTGAGTTTTAAAATTGCATTGGATTCATTCCCAAGTAAAGGTCATTACACGTTACCATTACTTTCATGATGTCTGTATGTTTATTTGAACATTTGAACTCATCGCTGCTCTTCTTTTGCGAAAGCCAGATTTCCGACAGCAAGGGAACGCAGCACAGTTTAACAAGGCTGAATGCCTGAAAGTCATTTGTTTTCCTTGAATCGGACTGACTGGATTGGACGGCCGGGGGTTCCGCCCACAAACACACAAGGTGGAGTTGAAAAGAAAAAACATGCTGGGCCAAAATGAAGCTGTCAAACAGCCTCTTACAATTTGCTAAAAGAGGAATCGAGCAAAGTGAAAATACACGGAGGCTGCTTTTAAGACCTTTTTTTAGGTGGTTCTCTCTAAAATGGGGATCTGGCGTTGATACGTGAAAATGATAAAGTTTTTAAACATTCTTATGTTAATATATTAAGTTATTGGAATATGTTAAATAAGCTGGTTGCGCTTAAATTTGATAAGTGCACAACTTTCTGATGAAACTTTGAGCTATTCGTGGTGCAAACTTAGGCTGGAGATCTGTCATGGTCGGCCGACGGGAAGTTAAAATAATCGCCTCTCGGTTGGGTTCAGAAACAACGGGTGCGAGGTCGGAAAAAATGTGGATGTCTCGGCGTGGCGAAATGGTTGGATGGAGAGAGAGGAGCTGCTGCGCGTTGAGTGGAGGGAGACGGCGAGTGAGATGGAGGCGGGGGGGAAGGACCATCTCTGCGGGGACTGGAGCCCAGGACCGACGGCGCAGTGCTGGCTATCGTTCAACCCTCCCCTTCTTCCTCCACAACGACACCGAGGCTCACGCCGAGAGACAGGTAAGCCAACAGCACAGGCGCTCGGTTTCATAATACGGCGAGACTGAACGATAAACAAGCTCGAATAACATTTTAAATCCCGCAAAATCCAGCTTTAGTGTTTGCTTTTATTTCCGTATAAAGCGCCTCGGTCGGTAGCTTCTTTGTAGTAGCGAAACAAACCAACCGCTGTGGCAGCGCACAGACGAGGTCGGCCATAGCCGAATTTCTTGTCCTCTACAGCGGGGAAAACTGGATGTAAGACCCGGAGGTAAGCGGGGTATTTGTTCAAAATTTAACCAAGCGACACGTTTATGCTAATTCCTTTGATCGAAACTCGACTATTCGCGCTGAAACTGGGGTATTTGCGTGGGGGAATTAACGGTGGTTTCCGCGCCGAGACCTCCATGCGGCTGTTGGCGGAACAGCCAGCCGCCTCTCTCGGTTAGCCATCAGGGATCTCGGTTTAATATCTCACCGTGCAGAGACTCGCCCTCTCTCTCCCCCTCTCTCTCTCACTGTACTAGCCCAGAACCACCGACGACCGAGCTCGGAGAACCCGCCTTCTTCATCTCGCTTATGCGCTTTTGGACCGAGGGAAGGCAGTCTGCAACGCCCTGGCTTTAGTTTTAAGCTCCGTTTTTCTGTGTTTGCAGTGCGCCATTGGACCTTGTCACGGTAGGTTTCCTTGTCGAGCTGAGCTGAAGCATGGCGGACCTGGAGCTGTTTGTCGCGCCAGTGAAGCTGCTCTGCCTGCCTCGGATGTTGTTAACATGTTTCCTTTAAGCTTCGAACCGTTAAGATACAGTTTAACCGCGCGCGATGCTGTAGCCGAAAATGAACTCTTTCGTAGAGTCAGGTCGAGACTGTAACTAACATATTTTCCATTTTCTTCTTTCTTCCTGCGCCTCCGCAAGTCCTTCCAACCCACCACCATGTACTAATGTTTCTCGGACATTGTTACAATTTCTTAAAATTCGGTTTTCCCCAAACTCGACGAAGTCTATCGTTAATGTAACAATATAACAAGTTAGCTAAAATTACAGTTTCAAATGATTTGTTGTAAACACTAGCGTTAAGTCCAAGTCTACCATCTGTGAAACGGTAAATTCTTATTAAATGCGGGCTTAAAGTTTTGTATTAGCTAGCCGTTAACGTCTTTTAAATGTATGGCGATAAATATTAGCGGAAAGTCCCGTTTTAATTTTCATTTGTCGTGCCAAGTTGCCCTTGGCAATGTAATGCTTCAGCTACCAATTTTTTATCATCCATATGTTGTAATAAAATATATATTAAAACGAAATTTGAGATATATTTAATGCATAACGGTTCCCGAGGTGCATTATGTCAGGTTTTTTAGTTCCCCACATGATGAAAATGGTGGTTTTAATGAAGCTGGGTCACACCGTGGACACCACAGTGAGTTGGGGCCACCAAGGACACGATGAACAACGAGCAGCCGCCATCATTGGAGCACAGCTCGGCTACGCCTCGCTGAAGAATGCACTGGATTTTGCTCTTAAATCGCAACATTTGACTCCAAAAACTTAAATAAAATGGTCTTTAAACACTCTTTGACATACATTTATTAACTGCAAGCGAATGTTGCATCGATTTCGTCGCTCCAGCCTCAGTAAACATCTGAAGAGAAGATTATAGGGTTGCTTGGCGGAGCTAGATCCGCGTCCATCGGTGATGAGGCGCCTCTGCCGAGTGGCGCATTTGGCTGCAGTACTTCCAAGCCACCATTCCCCCTCGTCGGAGACCGAAAGCAGATCCCCCGTCCGTGGTCAGCTGGTCGCCTACAGCTGCCTGTCCGTCCACGTCCATTCGCTTCCTTCTTCCGTGTATCCACCCCAACCTCCGTTCCGACAGAAAATCCTCCATTACCGAGCAGACCGAGCGAGAAAATGGTCGCTCCCGTGCGTCCACGATACTTTAGTCGTGGAATAAGGACAGTACTAATACGCCAAATTCCGGTTGGCGAAATTTGCTCGACGGAGACTCCTGTTGTCGAAGCTAGTTGTGCTAGTTGAAGCCCTCCGCAGTGTTATTTGAGATTTGAAGCCGTCACAAGCAATAGCCTATGTCTCACCATGTAGCGTAAACGTTTAAGGGGCGGTGTAATGAACATAAACCATTATGTCGAGGCAAATTTAAATCCCACGACGTGAAAACATCAGAGTTTTACTTTTATATCACAAATAAAACACTTTTAACGAGAAATCACCGTCGATCATATGAATAATTTGAACATTAAAACAACATTTTCATTAAAATACTGTGGTTTGAAAACACAACTATTTTCGGTTGTAGGAGCGAGTATGAAGTTTTTTTTTCTTTATTAAACTTAATGATGACGTGATTTTTGTTGCTTTTGTAGATTCACGGCAGAAAACCCACCAATGAATGGAGAAATGGAGGCAACGACCCAAATCCAAGGTGGGATTTTATAACATTTAGTTTGTTTTTAACAACTCCATGAAATGATATTTGTTATTATGAAAACTTTATATATAATCTGACAATGATACATTTTTATTAGAGAAGCATTATATGGTAAAAAGAAAAAGAAAAAAATATATTTATTCTAATTGCAACTTATTTCATGATTGTGAGGAACAGTATTTTTTTGTACCACAATCTTCATTTTGACTGAAAAAACTACTCAAATCTTGATGCTATATTTGTTGGGAACTTTACTAGAGTTGCAAATTGTAAACTCTTTATTTAATTGATCATTGGTAAAATTAACAATCAATTAACCAATTAATTTTACTTTGAAAATATAAAAATTTTGCATTTACCAAACAAACCCAAATGTATTTTTCCCTCAGTCAGAGTTTTATTTCCAGGGTTACATACTTTCTTAGAAATAAAGGTGCTAACTAGAGCCACATAAAGTCCTTCAGCTTGTCCTCGAAGGAGAACCATGTTTAGTTCCTGTTAGAACTTTTTGTAAAAGTTCACTTGGAAGCCTTTCAGACAGTTCGACAGAACCCAGCATAAAGGGTTATACCTCCTTACCCCTGTAAGTGGTTCAACAGAGAACCCTTTTTTGGGTGCAGTAGTTCCATCTAGAACCCTCTCTGGAGGGTCTATCCAGAACCTTTCTACCTTTCTGAGGGTGCTAACAAAAATCCAACCAGGGGGTTTTAACTAGAACACATTCAGGAGGTTCTGCCAAGAACATTTTTATATTCCAAAGGTTTTATCAAGAACACACCCAGGTGTCTCTACTGAGAACCGTTTTTTATCATAGTACAAAGAACCCTTGACGAAAGAGTTTCTTTGAAGAATTCTTTCCTTCTTAAAAAAAACCTGAATCTTTACCAAACAAACCTGTTTTCTTAGATTCTTTTTCTTGTCACATATTTTTCTTTGTTATTATAAAGTTGCAGCTTCTGCAGTTCTGATATTGCACTTGTTCATTTTGCGTTTCCAGTATTATTTTAATTCATTTTGAAGCCCCATTTTTTTTTAATTAATACACGTCACAGGTCCCTGTAGCAATTACTGGCACATGAAATTAAATAAAAATACATTCACAATTTTAAAAACCTACATTTCATTATTTTGTACGTTATTTTAGACACACAGAATGATACTGTAGCTGGTTTTGTAACTTAGCAGACAGTTGTTAGTGTTGATTGTTTAATTTTTTACTTTTTTTGTGTTGTTTTTGTGTTATGACAGTGTGGGCACAGGATGACCTATTAAAACTGCTGGAGGCCATGAAGGTGGCCCTGCCTCAGAAAGATCTGACTAAATACAAAACATCAGAGTCCCACCTGGACTGGCAGAAGGTGGCCTTCAATTCCTACACAGCAGAGATGTGCAAGCAGAAGTGGCAGGAGGTCTCGAAAGAGGTGAGACTTTTTAAAAAAAAGTAATATTCACACTAATTTTTGTTTGTAGTCTATTTTGCAATTGATTGAATTTGTCTTTTGTTTTGCCGTATCAACAGATTCGTAAATTCCGGACCCTAACGGAGCTGATAGTTGATGCCCAAGACTACATCAAAAACCCTTACAAGGGCAAGAAAATAAAGGTGAGATAATCAGTCCCTGCAGGATTTCACGGTCCTTTTTTTGGGATTGTTGCAGCCTAAAATACTTCATGAGTTCATGGCAGGTTTTCTGGGAAACTGCAGGACCAAATGAAAATTGCAAAAGAAAGTAGCAGTTTATTTTCTATAATTTAGTCCCTCCAGGAAGTTGCGATCACAACAGTTCACACAGATTCAACCAGTCCTCATGAATTCTGTGCAACCTTGCAATTTTGTCCACATTCCTCAACTTTTGTACAAATGTGACCAATCATCGTAGCTTCCATTCAGTTCAACCGATCACAGCAGTCCCCTGCACGAACATCATACATGTACATCTCAATGAACCAACTCAGTGTTTTGTCTCATTAATTTTTTTTGCATTTATATTTTTAAAATTTTGTCGCAGATGCTGAAAAGAACACATCTGTCATTTTTATTGACATTCATCAACACTCTGTCCACTTTTATTTTATAATTTTGTGCTGTTTTGACTGAGTTTGAGCTCCAAAAAGATTCTGCTTCTTTGTGAAATAACCTGGTGCACTTCTTCATCTACAAATAAAGAAGATTTTTTATAATTTTGAGCCCTTTTCTTGAGGTTAGTTGCAGGGTTGTGATTGCAATATCAAATCTAGTTAAAAAAATTAGTATATCATGCAACTAATAAAAAACTATCCATCTGAGTGTGGCTCAAGTCTTTTTCGCTCCTCCTTTTTCCCCGTGACACACAGAAACACCCAGATTTCCCCAAGAAGCCCTTGACTCCGTACTTCCGCTTCTTCATGGAAAAGAGGGCCAAGTACGCAAAGTTGCACCCTGAGATGAGCAACCTAGACCTCACTAAGATCCTGTCCAAGAAGTACAGGGAGCTGCCTGACAAGAAGAAGGTCAGTCAGAAACAGATTCAACCGCTCATGCGTTTGATATTGGTACTGTTTGATACAGGTTCTAACAAATATTGCTTTGTTTTCATGTCTGCAGAAAAAATATGTTGACGACTTCTTAAGAGACAAAGAATCATTTGTGCAAAGCATGATGAAGTTCAGGTGAGATTATCAGTGTTCACAATTAATTATTATTGACACTGCAGCATATTTTAGGATGATAATCATGTTTAAATGCTGGTTTGTGATGTGTAAATGCAGGGAAGAGCACCCAGACCTTGTGGAGAGCATGACCAAGAAAGGTTCAAATGTACCAGAGAAGCCCAAGACTCCCCAGCAGCTGTGGTACAACCATGAAAAGAAGGCCTTCCTCAAGACACGCCCAGATGTAAGTTCAGGGAATCTTCAATCATACAAAATGCACCCTTCTTCAGCTGTAATTAAAATGTAGCACAGGTGATAATTTTCTTTATTTGACACCAGGCGACCACCAAAGACATTAAGGACAGTCTTGGCAAACAGTGGACGCAGCTGTCTGATAAGAAGAGGCTCAAATGGATCACCAAGTCTCTGGAGCAGAGGAAACAGTACGAGGTGAGGCTGCTGTGGTGGAAGCATGAAGAGCAACGCTGGCGTACCTTCCGTCTTTCTTCAATGTGAATTTTTGTTTGTATTATTCCAGGAGACAATGCGGGAGTACATCCAGCAGCACCCAGAGTTAAACATGACCCAAGATGATATCGTGAAGTCCACGCTGACCAAGGCCGAGAGGCACCTGAAGGACAAATCTGACGGCCGACCCGACAAACCTCCGCCGTGAGTCCCAGCTGCAGATACCTCAGAAACACACCGCTGACACGTGTATGTGTGCTGCCGGTTGAACGGGTTACTTAAATGTATTTTCTGCACGTGCTTTTAGGAACGGTTACTCGATGTTCTGCGCTGAGTTGATGTCGAACATGAAGGACGTACCGAGCACAGAGCGCATGGTGATGTGCAGCCAGCGGTGGAAGCTGCTGAAGCAGAATGAGAAGGACAGCTACCAGAAACGCTGTGAACAGGTGAGTTCAGAATCAGCACGGCACACAAATTAAAAAGGTGCTGAGAATCCTTGAGTCCTGTTGATGTGTGCTTAAATTTTGGGTAAAGTTTTGCTTGTTTATAGCACAATAACACGTGATTTAAAGTGATGATGATGCAAGGCCTAACCATTTTGAGCACATAAATATGTCATATACCTCAGCTGTAAAGGTGCTGGAAAAACTTGAAAATGCACCTTGAAAATACTTGAAAGGTGCTTGAATTTGACTTTGGAAAAGGGTAAGAACTCCTGCAAAACAAATGGGTCTAAATATGTAATATTTCTTTTTTTCAGAGGAAGAAGGAGTATGAAATTGAGATGAACAGATTCCTCAGTGTAAGTCTATTTTTTGTTTTGTGCATAGTTTGCATGTCACATCTGCCACTGATCTCGTGTGTGCTCGTCTTTTTGCTGCGAGACTTTCTTATGTACATTTTCCTCCTTATGGATGTGTAGAGTTTGTCAGAGGAGGAGCAGCAGCGGGTTTTGTCTGAGGAGAAGATCGGTTTTAAGAGGGGCAGTGGAGCCAACAGTCCTGCCTCCAAAAAGAAGAACTCAAAAGCAAAGGTAAGACCAAGTACAGAGCTAAACTTCATTTAATCAGACTATAGTGAGACTATAGTGTGTTAATCTGAAGTCCCATTCCCTTTGTACTATTACTTAGATGCTGTAGTGTCGTTTTCTGACGTTCCTTCGCTCTGTAACTTTTAGGCCAATCCAGAGAGACCCAAAAGGCCGATTTCAGCCATGTTCATCTTCTCTGAGGAGAAGCGTCCAAAGCTGCAGCAGGAACGTCCGGACCTCTCTGACAGCGAGCTCACGAGACTCCTGGCCCGCATGTGGAACGAGCTGCCAGATAAGAAGAAGGTAACCAGAATGTAATGGAGCACATTTGTCAATGGAAAAGCAAAAGTAGTTGTTGTAATGGTTAAGAAACTGAATTGGACCGATTGGTTGGGGATGTGGCTGAATATTATCCTGTAGAAGAAATGTGAGGCCTGTAGAGAGCATTATGGGAGCCACATCATACCGATATGAACGATTTTCTAATGATCTGGATGTCATGGTCGTTTAGGAGAAGTATAAACGCTTAGAGACGGTCCTGAAGGCAGAGTCGGAGAAAAAGGAGAAGGAGGATCGCAGTCGTCTGCCGGACCCGCCCAAGACTGCGCAGGAAATCTGGCAGCAGAGTGTCATAGGAGACTACCTGGCCAGATTTAAGGTATGTGTAAGTCCTCGTCTTAAGAAGAAAAACTGTTAGTTTGGTTTCAGCTAGTCAGTAAACTAAAAGTGCATGTTTTACAATTATTAAAAAGGCAGAGGTAGATCACAGGGATCCATGCTCATGCATTTAATTTGGGTACAGCGTTTACTTTCTTAACATTATAGAGATAATAGTAACCCTATACCGTTATTAATATTGAGAATAGAGTATCAGTAATGACCTACAGTTGTTTTTTCTGTACCTTATAAAGTTCTGGAAAATATGCTTAAAATACTCGCGTTAAACGTGAATCTGTGCTTCGCAGAGCGACCGGCCAAAAGCGCAGAAAGCGATGGAAGGGACCTGGAGCACCATGGAGAAAAAAGAGAAAATTATGTGGATCAAAAAGGCAGCAGAGGACCAGAAAAGATATGAGGTTAGTAGGAATTCATTGACGACGTCCATTAGAAACCCCGCAGCTAACAAACGGAGCTAACAGTCGATTTTAACTCCTGTCAACAGAGAGATCTGTGTGAGATGCGCTCGCCTGCGGCTGCCATTGCCTCAGGGAAGAAGATGAAGTTTGAGGGTGAACCCAAGAAACCGCCATCGTAAGTTTGTCGCCTCCAATGTGTCTGTGCTGCCTTTGGTGCGCGTGGACTCAACTGAAACGTTTAACATTTGGGATTTTTGCTTTTTTCGCTCTCTAGAAACGGATATCAGAAGTTCTCTCAGGAGATGCTGTCCAACGGAGAGCTGAATCACCTCCCGATGAAGGAGCGGATGACTGAGATCGGCAGCCGCTGGCAGAGGTTACCGCTGAAGGACAAGGACCGCTACAAGAAGATCGCCGAGGAGAAGCAGAGGCAGTACAAAGTCCAGCTGGAACAGTGGCTCGCTGTAAGAAGTGTTTGTTTGTTATGTGAAGGGCATTAATCAAGACGTCTTTGGCTCTTATCTAACACACACTCCCGTCTTTCCACAGAGCTTGTCCTCACAAGAGAGAAACACTTATAAAGAATATAACTCACAAGTAAGTCACTTATTTCACTGTTCATAAATTCTGCTGTCGCTCTGTAATGTTTTTAATCTTTCTGATGTCTCACGTCGGCACGTTTAAAACTGTTTGACCGCTTTGACGTTACAGAAAAGAAGATCTACGGCAAAACCAGGAGGCCCCAAGGCAAAGTCCAAGAAATCTGTAAGTGCTGACTCTTCTCATTCTGCTTTTTATTCTCTCATAATATAATAAGGTTTTATTGATACCAATAC
>JAJHUR010135951.1:0-13819 GCA_027495735.1 Lutjanus campechanus | reverse complement strand
ATCACAGCCCTGCGGCTCAGCTGAGCCATTAATCACATGCATATTATTCTAATCTGTTTGAAGACACAAGAGTTTGATTTCATCTCCTTTATTAATCCTCCAAGAAGGAGGAGTCTTCTTTCCTCCCTGTGGCTGGTTCGGGGTCAGTGGAGGACACCTCTGCAGGTAGAGACTACACCGAGAACAACACGGCGCAGTAAAGTTGGGGATTTGCCAGCCTCATTAACCACCAGACAGGACTGCAGCTCATGTAGAGGCATCAATACAACTATCTGTCACAGACTACACATCCACTGGGACTCGTCCTCAGGCTGCTTTTGGTTTCAGTGAAAAGCAAGAGACAAGCAATAACACCTGGGCATTCACCACACAAAGCTCTGATCACTGACTCATTGCAGCAATATCAAGTCTCCAAATTGTATTTTGATTCAAATGAATCTAAGAAGTTGCCAGAGCAGTAAAATAATCCCACCTGTTTCCAACTTCTTCAGTGTGTTGTTCTCTTGATACGTGCGGAGAGGCCTGCCAAAACATTTAATTAAAAATCCTGAAATTAGGAGACCACAGAGCAGTTGTAAGCATGGACCTGACTCCAATTTCACCCGCAGTCTATCACACAAGCAGTGCAAGACATTTTATCAGCCTTTGGTTCAGATGAAAGCAATAGTTATAGTAACCCCCCAAAACAATGGACATGTCTTTCAGTGAGCAGTAATAGGATACAGTCACTTTTTTCACATTTTTTGTGAGTTTTGCAGCCTCTGTTGGTTCTCCTGTGCTTGGAAAGGGAAGGTGAGGCATGTTGGTTGCGATCACATGCAGTCTGCAAGCTCACCACCAGATGCCACTTGCACATTAGGCTACAACAAGAAGTTTTTAACTGGTTATGAATAGGGTTGGATACAGAATTCAGTACTTTTAAGGGTACGAACCGAATTACATTGGTACTACTGACTACCAGTCATGTTAAATCATTTGGTGCCAAGTGATTGTGTGTTTCCTCTGCAACACAAACAACAGTGTTGCCCTGATGATTGACTGACAGGCTGCAGGTCGGAGCGACAGATTTCAGACGAGAGAGGGAGGGATTTTATTTTGTGTGGTGTGTCAAACGCTCTAAATCAGACCTGGGCAAAATGTGGCCCGGGGGCTGGATGCGGCCCCCTGAAAGGTTTCATGTGGCCCGCAATGCTGTCATGGAAGTACCAAAAATTAAAAATCTGGCAAAGGCATTCAGTAGCTTTTGACTAACGATTAAACCATTATCAGACCTTTGTTTTGAAAGGGCTTAGTGCTGTGTTCATTAGCAATGATGATGAACTGCATCTGTAACTTTATTCACTCAGTGCTGTACATCCATGTTTGGACATAATTTCTGCAATTTTTATCTTTTGATGTTTTTTTTTTTAGCCAAAATCCCAAACTTGCTCTGTTGTTTTCCAAGTTTCTGGTGTAGATTTAAGTGCACAGAGTAGGTTATTTGTTCATTGACATCATGACTGCAGATGAACCATACAGTTTTCTGTTGTGTTTTTACTTGTAAAAAAGAGTTTTTGAGAGCTGAGCAAATTGGCTAAGAATGATTTTTCTTTGTGTCATGGCGTTTAATCCGGAGTTTTCCCCCCTCATGTTTGGTGTGTTGTTGTGAAGATAAAATTAACAAGAGAAGATTTTGCTCCCTTTGGACTCTAACCAGGTGTGTACATTTTCATGTTCAAAAAATATATTATTCATTTAATGTTTTAGCTCTTGTGCAGCTGTGGACAGCCTTAAAGGCTTGCTTGAAATACTTGAATGGCATGTAGTTAGATACACAAGGTAATAACTTTTATTATCCAGATTTATTGTATTTTATTTTATTGTCTTTACATGTTTTGGGTTAGTTTCAAGTTTGTGGTGAGTCTGCACTGAACTTGACTGGCAAGAGGCGCGTTGTTATAAAGGTGAAATTAATAAGAATAACATTTAGCTCTCTTTGGACTCTGTCCAGGAGTAAACCTGAGTGTTATCAGATGTGCCAGCGTCCAGCATCTGATTGTGCTTCTTAGTGTTTTTAACAGACGACATCACATCACCCCAGTCCTGGCTTCCCTCCATTGGCTCCCTGCGTGTTTTAGAATTGATTTTAAGATTTCACTGATTACTTTTACAGCCCAGCTGGGTCTGGCCCCAAGTTACATAGTTGAAATGTTGCCCCCTTATAAGCCAGTGTGCAGCCTTAGATCCTCAGGGGTGGGGCCCTTCTGGATGTTCCAAACTCAAAGTTTAAATCTAAAGGTGACCACGCTTTCTCCATCAGGGCTCCTCGACTTTGGAACAACCTGCCCGAGTAGATCAGGCTGCAGAATCTTTGAAATCATTTCTGGAAACCCATTTTTATAGACTTGCTTTTATGTGATGTAATCTCTTTTTAATATATTTTAATCTTTATTTGTACTTATACATATTGACATGTGATGTTGTCTTATTTCTTTCCTTTTATTTATTTATACTGATTAGACAGCATCATGTAATGTTGTCTCTGCGTTCTCCTCTCTCTATTTTCATGTATTCTTCTTGCCATGTTTTCCTCGTCTTCCTGTTCTTATCTCTTCACCGTTGTCTTATTTTTACTATGTTTTAGTGTCTTTTGCTTGTGTCTTTGTTTTACCTCAGTTTGATCTATACAGCGGTTTCTCTGGTGAGGACAGCTGCATTTTTGCTCCAAGTATTTAATTCGCTCTTGTTTACAAAACCACCAAAGTGACAGTGAACTGGCTTTGCTCCAGAAACAGGCGTGGTCTGTTAACATCTATGCTCAGTGCCACAGTGAGACCAAATCTCCAAGAAAATACCAAAAACTTGCTGAGCTGGGCACTAAAGTACCAAACATGCAAAGCCCATTTGAAGGTCAGGAAATACCGAACTGTCAGAGAGTTCTGCTTGTTGTTCTGCCATGAAAACAGAGCCCAGGAAAGGTGGTCCTTACCAACTAATATTCTCTACTTTTTCTGAGTTACTTGGCTCTCCTGGCTAGCGGTTCCTGATTCTTAGCTCAAGTCTAGCCCCCCCTCCCCCACTGTTTATGTTCCTGAGTGAGGCTGGATGGGAAGTCAGATTGGGTTCTCCCTTCAAAGTTAAAGACAGGACGCCGTTACTGATGATTTGCCAACATGCTGGTGTCCAGCCCATGTTGATGTTTGTATGTGTGAGTGTGTGCGCCCATGTTTTAATTTGCTGTGTCAGGACTAAAGGATGCCGGGCACAAAGGCTGGTTTGTGTTACTGTGGATGGTGTGGGGTGACACATACTTCCATTAGGCTGGCCTGAGGCGGACTGGCCTGATGAATAGTCCATTCTGTTGCCAACATGTAGTCTGAGTCTAAGGCCTGAACCTGCAGCAGTTTGCACCACTGTGAGGCAGAAAGAATCCACAACAAACTAACAGAACCTGCACCGATGAACTGATGACTTTGTTAAGCTGTGATGGCAAATGAGCCTATTTACACACCTCACATCTCTTTAGAGGAACATTGTCATCCCATCTGAGTCGTGTTTGTGTCCAATTGAGTCCACACAGTCTAACTTAACGGGACATGCTGTACTCGTTATATGCAAGTAAATGTGACCCGCAGCATATTTTTACACTTAAGTTTATTTTCAGTTTTACATGCTGAACCTCAGCAGAGGAGGCAAAAGTGTACACATTCTGTACTCAAGTAGAAGTACATATACATGTATAAAAAACTACAAGTACTGATTCAACTTAATTATTCAGGTACAAGTGAAAAAGAACAGGCTCTGAAATATACTCAAAGTGTAAAAGTAAAAAGTTGTTCTCTAAAGGACATTTCTACCTGCTGTTTCTGTGCCGAGCTAACTGAACCTCACCTTTTCTCCACGACGGAGTCTCTGTTTCTATATGTCTCATCTTTTACGCTGTCTTTATCTTCTTACGTCTTCTTCCTCTTGTTATGCCTTTATCGTCTTGTTATGTCTTTTCAATCTTGTCACGTCTTTTACATGGTTCTTGTCTTGTTGTTTTTTTCCTCTTGTTATGCCTTATACATTATTTTCCTCTTGTTACATCTTTATGTTATTTTTGTCTTGTTATGTCTTTTCCATCGTTTTTGTCTTGTTATGCCCTTTTTTTTCGTGTTACAATTTTTGCATCCTGTTACATCTTTTACGTTGTTTTTTGTCTTCTTACTGTATGTCATTTTCCTCTTGTTACACCTTTCTCCATCTTGTTACATCCTTTACGTTATTTTCGTCTTGTCAGTATTTTTCAGACATGGTTTAACATGATCAATTAATAAACTGTGCTCATTTGTAACTCTTTTCTTACTGTTAGACTAGTTGACTGATCTATATTAAAATTTCCATTTACTCAACAAGGAAAACATTAGCCAGGCACAGTCCCCTGTGAGGACAAACCTTTGCTCCATTGATATGGATGAGAGGTGGGTACAGCAGTCAAGTTCTCATGATGCAGTTTATTTCAGTGGTGGGGGGGTGAAGTACAAACTTTGTGTCCAGCTGTTACTACAGTTGAGCTGAGGCTGCATGATTTTACATACTATTAGTTTTTATGTATGTAAAGACCTGAGCAGAGACAGTGTAGTCATCATGTACATGTAATTGCTTTATTGTATCACTACATCTTTCAAACCCTTCAGAGCTCAGAAAGAATTAATTAGCCATTGTTATGTATGAATGGTGCCTCGCTTCTGTTCTTCAATATGGCGTTAGATGGTAATGTCACTGTAGGTCTGCCACTACAAGCAACCGTGTCACTTTAAACTCAGTCATTTGAAAATATGATTAAATGCAGGGTTCTTTTATTATTGCGGATTATTTTATTCATCAAGTAAAGTTGATTTAAGGTCAATTCACCAAATTGCTCAGCTGTACTTTCAAATGAATTAATTGAAACAGTTTGCTTTCAAAAGTTTGACTTTGAGTTGAAAGAGTAGCTCAGCTGTATAATCGGCCATTTCCCATTAATGAAATGTCAATAACTTTTGAATAATGAAATGCTCTTAGATGAGGGACTTTGTGCTGCCTGCTGTTCATCCAGTCAAAGTGACAGAGACAGAATGTCTGTGATGCTGATGTTTAATCAATGCTGAGTAATTAAGACATCCAGCTGTTATTGTGGCTTTACATCTTTAACAGGCTTCTAGTTTCCAATTAAGCTAATTCATGTCAGCTCCAACAAACACGCGGCTGGCAAACAGCAGACGGTTGAGGCTAGCAGGATACCCACCCTATCAGCACTATACTGGTACATTTCTGTTCAAAGTCCAACACTTTAATTGGGGGCTGCTTCGAGTCTTGTCCTGTTATTTGGTACCTTCTAATGAAAAGTCTGTGTCACTTTCACTTTCCCTCCACGACATCAGCGCTCCCCCGAAATGATTTACTCATTTTGTTGGTGTTGCTGTTTATCACAAACAATGCTGCATAAGAAGCACAGGAAATGTGAACAAGCCAATGCTGACTGGTTGATTCCACTGGGCACGGCACATCTGCACCAGAGTTTTAATCTCTCCTCTACATGTCTGCTGCCTCCACCAGTAGTGTTTCAGAAATGTTTCAGCAGCAGAGTTTTGTGTTTACTACCACAGATTTTGTTGATTTGGTCCTCTTTTTTTGGTCCTTTTTTTTTTTTTTAACAATTTCCCCCCGGATCAATAAAGTATTTCTGATTTCTAATTTTTGTCGCTCTTTGTGCTTCTATAAGTACACTATGTAGTCAAATAGTTTCTTCTCTGTTAGTCTGCACGGGGTCTTTCATTTCTGAAAACTGACCGGATTCCCTCCGAGTCTATTTTTGATGGATGCCACGTCAATTAGCACAGAGCAGATCATACAGGCAGGAAGTCAGACACAGAAAAGGCAGGGAGAATCTGGTTCATTTTCAAAATAAAAGACCTTGTGCAGACTCACGATTGTAAAGACAGACAGAAAAAGAAAAGATTTAACCACATAACCTGCTTATCCATGGTAGAAGCACAAAGAGAAAAATCTGAGCAAGTAAACATAATCAGACGGGCAAAATGCTCCGCTGCTGGTGGGGCTTGGGGCTGTGTGGAAGGTAGATCAGAACCATGACGCAGACGTGCCGTGTTTGGAGGAATCAAACCATTAGATGGTCCTACAACTCAATTCAAGCTGTCTTTAGTCTTTTTCACATGTTTAATATTATTGTGATGCAAATAAGTAAGTTCAATGACATCTCCCTCACCTCTCCCTCGTGTGTGTGTGTGTGTGTGTGTGTGTGTGTGTGTGTGTGTGTGTGTGTGCACAAACAATCGTAAAGGTCACACGGGTCAAACTCAAGGCCGAATCTGGCCCAGCACCTCATTTTATACAGCGTTGGAGAGCTTGCAAAGAATATAATTTGAGTAATAAAATTCTGTGCTGCATTACATATGTACAGTGTCCAAAAACTGATGCACTGTATTTGTATATGTCTTCAGACCACAGAAAGTGTTTTACAACACATCACATTCACCCGTTCATACAGTGATGGCAGACGCTGCCATGCAAGGATCTGACTGACTGCATGTTGGATGATGCTGTGCGAATTGTTGATCATTTCAGGATCCACTGCTCTTTACTCCAAACCCGACACTTCCTTTTCCACAGCCTACCAGTGCATTTCTGTCACAGATGCTACATGTTTCAGCAATAAAGCTGAAAAAACAACCGATTAAAAGAGAAAAGTATTGAAGTTTGAAGGAGCTACTGGCCACAGCGTCTACATGCACCACATAACTAATACATAACTAATGTATTTGTTCCAAATTATGATCTTTTCCTAAACATAACCAAGTAGTTTTGGAGCCTACGCAGTAGATAATATAAAGTGCTCATTCTAGAAAACAAAATACAGCGATTCTTATTTTAAGATGATGATATATTACTGAAAACATGCATTGTATGTTACATTTCTGCATATTCTGCCTATAGATGCCTGTAAATCTGGCACTGGTCCTTTAAAAGACCACACTGTGCTGCTCTCACAGCTCAACACACAACTTCTGGCTTCTGTCTGTCAATGCGGTGACATTTAACTCACAATGGACTTGGGCTTGTTGAATGTCGTGTTTGTTAAAGGTGAAAAACAGACATATTAAACCTGTATTATTAAAAAAAAATCACTGACACATATCAGTTTGTAAAACAGAGACAGAGGATGTCTGGATGTGCGAACAGGTGCACATCCAGCAGGCACAGAGTGACATTAAAGTTTCCTTCATCTGGAGTTTTATTTGAGTAAATCTGATGAATGTAAAGTCTATAATTCACTCTGCTGTGGGACTGAACAAAATCATGGAGGTTGTAAAACCAAGACAATGAGCTGAAAGATGCCAAAATGCTTCGTAAAGATGAGGAGAACTACTGAGTCCAGGGATAATTCATTACATCTTTTCCGTCTTGTTACATCTTTTACATTGTTTTTTGTCTTATTATATATTTTTTCCTTGTTGTACTTTTTTCGTGTTGTTACAGCTGTTATGTTGTTTTCATCTTGATACATCATTTCTGTCATGTATCGCCTTTTTCATCTTGTAGTGTTTTTTTTTTAATCTTGTTATGTCTTTTAACATCTTTTTTGTATTGTTACAACTTTTTCATCTTGTTGCATCTTTTAGGTTGTTTTTGTCTTTCTACATCTTTTAAATTTATCACATCTTTTACACCTTTTTCCATCTTCCATCTCCTCTTGTAATTCCTATCTTTTACATTATGTTCATCTTGTTAGATCTTTAACATCGTATTTCTCTTGTTACCTCTTCTTCCTCTTGTTTCCTTTGTGTTTTCAGTGACTAAGTAAAATAGAAAAATGGCAGCATATTAAAAAATCATTAGTCCAGCTTTAAATAACCCGTATTACATATTTTTTTTAAGAATTTGCCACTGCTTTATCTATTCAGATAAATAGAACCACACTATATTGTGCAAGAGCTGGATTTTAAGCATTTTGCATTATTGCACTGAATTTCATTACATGATTTTTTTCTTACCACTGGAACACAACCTGGAAGTTCTGGTTTCACTTTGGCTCTTTATCAATAACGGGGATGAGATTCATCCCCTGTTTACATAGTTGCTACAATATTTTCTGCATGTTGACTTCTTATCTGCACACACTGCCAACCCAGATGGGCCAAAACTAAAAAAGCAAAGAAGAGGTCAAATAACTTTTTTCTTTCCAAAGATGGTTTCTGTCATTTTAGGTCGTTCTTATCACCATAATGTTTGTTCAAGTGTTAATTTTTCTCAGCAGTTTGGTTTTAATTAGTTAATAAAAAGGAGGTTTTCTGTCATGATTGCAGCAGCTGAGCTCTGCTCGTGATTGAGCCGGTCGGGTGTGTGTGGGTGAGACCTCAACACCACAGCGCCAACACTGATCACAACTGCACACACTCTGGCTGACAATTTTTTCCCAGCGGCCACTTGTGTTGTTACAGTGAAAAGTTCCCTTGCGAATCAAAAAAGCACTTTCCCCCATAGGCCACCATTATGAAAGAGATGTCTGTTATGACTTATCAATTGACATGACTCCACTGAGGTTTTGTATTTCGCTGCTGTCTGGCAGAAACTTTGTCCAAAACCGCTACTTTTGAAGAAAAAAAAAGTTTTTAAACTACTTCTGGTTAAAGTTAGTAGCTCTTTTTAAAATATTTTTCATTGGTTAAATATGTGTAAAACTTGACCAATAGACAAAATAAAATAAAAATCAAAATGACAAAATATGGATATATGAAGTTTGCGCCCAACAGCGATGGACTGTAAAGCTTTCCTGAAGCAGAGAAAATCTATTTAAAATCTGTGACCAAATTAAATTGTAAAGTTTGAAAGTAAGTAAACCAAGAAGCTATAGAAGTTTTTGGCGTACGCGCCTGGCGAGCATTTCTTTATATTTTGGTTTCATTTTGTACAGTAGCAGGAGGTGGAGACGTGTCGTGGATCTTTGCATGTTTATGCTGCAAACTAATCAACACTGTGCCCAAACAGAACCTTCATCTTCTAAAACAGGGGTCTATAGTGGAGGGGTTCAGGGCCCCTAGGGGTCCTAAGAGTTACTGCAATGGGTCGCCCAAATTATTGATGGAAAGATGTGTTTTATTCAAAAATTAAAATATGTCTGAAAATACACATTAACAAGAATCCAACATAAAGATGAACCAGCAAACATGTGAGCTAGCTGCTAAATGACTGTCGCACTGATCATAACTGCCAACTAGTTAGCTACATATTAGAACTTATTAACTGTATTATTATCCCAAGTGTACAGACACTCTCATGAACCACAGTGGATCATTTTGTAATTTCACGAGCAAGAGACCCTGACACACCCTCCCCCTCAGAAACCAGCAGTGAAAGTGCAGAGAGTGAGGCTAATGCAGTTAACATTAGCCATGCTTGAACTCCTGCTGACTTAGCAGCTACAGGTAAATGCAAAAGAGAGAACATGTGAAAATATTCAATGCAATGTAGTCAGTGGTTCCTGCTCCGTCAGAGAAGGGGTTCTGACTAGAACCATAGAGGACTCTGCGTCTTGACCCTGTGGGAGAACCCTTTATAAAGGTTTCAGGGTTCTATGGAGAACCTTTTTATGTTCCAAGGGTTTTATCTAGAACAGTCAGGGGGGTCTCCTAAGAACTTTTTTATGTTAGGATACAAAGAACACTTGATGAAGCCCTGATGAAAGAGTTCTTCAAGGATTTCAACAATCCTTGAGGAACACTTTCTTCCAAAAAGGGTTCTTTGGATGAAAGGGGATCTTAATGAACCCCTTAATCTTTCAAAGAACTATTGGTGAAACCTTTTTTCAAAAAAGGATTCTTCAAATTCAAATAGTTCTGGGTAGAACCTCAGCCTTACAGGAAGAACCCTTTTGGAACCCTTATTTCTAAGAGTGTAAAATCATTATTTTACCAAAAATATAAAACAAAGAAACTGTTCCTCGCCCTGCTCTGTGCATCCCTCATCCTCCCTCTGTGTCTGAAGGTTCCTCTTTCCTTCATCCTGGTTTGGGAGCAGCTGTTTTTGGCTCGTCGTGTTAGTAAATCATCAACAACAAGAGAGGAACCACGAAAAAAAAAAACTTTCAGACAGGAAGTGACAGCTGTCAAAATACAGTTAGGTCAGCAGTGGTGCAGATAGCTGGCAGTTAACGACTGTAACTGTCAGCTGCTTGGCACCCAGACCTTTCACTGAACAGCCACTATCTGACATTCTACCTTCGCATCTCAAGCAGGCTGGAGCTCCCATGGGTGCTGTCGCCCATCCCTCCCCACTCTTAAGTGGGTCAGTGGGTCCAGCGTGCTCGCCAGTAAAGTGCCGTTACTGCAGCAAATGTAGGAAGATATTGAGCGTCAATTAGCAGAGCTGTCTTATCGGCTCGCAGCTAATAGATCTGCACTCTAACCCACCCTGACAGAGCGGGCCCTAGGGTGCTGCAGTGTTTACCTATACTGCTCTTTCTCCCTTCCTTTTTCTTCTTCCCTTCCAGCGGCGCAGTTAGATGTGAATGGTTGCGAGTGTCGTCAGTGCATTGCAGCATCTCGCGTCGTGCAGCCAGTCAGAGCAGGACAGGAGGGTTAAACTGAGGTCACACTGAAGACAGCTGAGTTCACTGTCAATATGGTTCAAATAGAAGCAGGGAGGACAGTTTTATTCACATCTCTGGCTATATTTCCCACACAGATTCATGTCCAACCACACCTGTCTGGCACCGCTCCTCTGCTCTGGGATGTGTGTTTCATTCTTGCTCTGTAGAGCTGCTGCTGTGTGTGTCTGTTTCATTCATGATGAGCATCAGCATCAGATGTCTGCTTAATCTAGCTGCCAGAGAGCAATCAGAGGAGCCAGACCTGACATGAATAATAATAGAGCTCAGAGTTAGACTCAGATGATCTTTTGAATGGTTTGCAAATCTACACAGTGCATGTTCTGTTTAAAAATACTTTTAAATCTACTGATTCTATCGTTGAACTACATTTAGCATTTATGGTTTACATGCATGAACTGTTTTTATTTGTTTGCTTGCATCCTGCTTTATGAATTCAGTTTGTGATCAGCAGTCATGACAGTAAATGAAGAGAATTGCAATGAGAGAGAAAACAGACAGAAAGAGAGACCCCGCCCTAGAAAAGTCTACAGCATAGGACTGCTGCAGTAAGACAAAACACACACCCTCTCATACACACATGCACTCTCTCTCACACATATCCATGCACACACGTACACACACACACACACACATGGAGGAGGCACAGAGCAGTGAGAGTGGGAGAGGGTCCCCACCCCTGTCTGTCTACATTGCAGCAGTGCTGCAGTCAGACAAAGGCGAACAAAGGTTTCATAACAGGGCGGCTGCCGGTGTTCCAGCGGCCCCTAGTGGTACAAAACTGAACAGCAGAGCAGTGCTTCAGACCCACCAACCATCAACAACAACCGAGAAGGAGGATTATGTCATTATGTGGATGTTTGATCACGTCATTATGATGAAAAGCAAAGATGGAGATGATGATGACTTTGAATGGTTCAGGTCAAATGAACTGATCAAGTAGATGTAAAAGTCAAAAACAAAGAGCACCGTGGGTGATCAAGAAGCAGCCAAGCACATACTTTAAATTTAGCACTGGACTGCAGGAGAATAAATGCTCATTTCTGTCATTTCTTTTTTCTGCTAATTAATTAGGTTTTTTTGGAAAGTCTGACAGCAGCATTGCTGGGATAATGTTCACAAGTCACAGCCTGGTGGCCACAACTCATCAGACAGTAATGATATCACACTTTTAATTGGATCAGACTGAATGCAAACGCAGATATTGATGACACACACACTCAGAGGTGGCTCTGTTAGGCAAGGCACGAATATTTGTAAAGCATATTTCAACAAGGCAATTCCACATGCTTTACATAAAACATCATAAGCATCAAGAGCATCAGGACCAGACCCGGGCAAGATGTGGCCCGGGGGCTGGACACAGCCCACTGAAAGGTTTGGTGGCCTGCAAGGTCATCGCGGAAATACCAAAAATTAAATATCTAGCAAAGACAGTCAATAGCATTTTGCTTTAGACCTTTATTTTGAAAGGGTTCATTGGTAATGATAATGAACTCTATCTTTTATGTTAAACTGTAACTTTATTCACTCAGTGCTGCACATCCATGTTGTTTATGTTGTTCTTCTATTTTTGCTGCTACTATTGTTGCAGCATGCGTGGTTCACTGTGAAACATTGAGTTTTGGACATTGCCAATAAATATATTAGCACACGATTCATCACGTGGTAATTCTGAAAGGATGACCAACAGTATGTACCCTGTATAGAACACTTCTGACCATTAATAGGACCTTTCATCATTTGTGTCTGGCCCACAACAGCCTGATCAATTTCTCTTGTGCCCCCCCATTAAAAGATAATTGCCCACCCCTGATCAAGGCAAAATGTAAAAGGAGCATAAAGAAATATCAAAAGACTTTTAAACATAATTAAAAGAGTTAAATTGGGAATAAAAAAAACAAAAAAGACAAAAGATGAAAGTAAAAATTACAGTGTGGTTTAAGATATTAATCAAAAGCCTCAGATTTAGTTTAATGAAGGCAAACAGAAAAGTCTTCAGCGAGTGTAAAAACTGAAAGCTGCTGCTCCTCATTGAGTTTTGACTTAAAGGACTGAAAGAAGACGCGTCCCAGAACAACCTGAGCGGTCTGGGTGGTTCATAACATAGCAGAAGATCAGAAATTCTGCCCTAAACCATTCAGTGTTGTATAAACCAACAGCGGGATTTTAAAATCAGTTCTCTGTCAGACAGGAAGTCAGTGTAAAGACATCAGGACTGGAGTGATGTGATCCACTTCTGTGGTCTTAGTGAGGACACATCAGTATCGTTCTGAATCAGCTGCAGCTGTCGGATTAATTTTTTGGAGAGACCTGTGAAGACAGGGTTACAGTAGTCGAGATGACTGAAGATAAATGCTTGGACAAGTTTTTCCAGTTACTTTCAGAGTAGAGCTACATTTCATCCAATGAGAGTTGATCTCTTGGTGCAGAAGCCAAAAAATGTTTACTTCCTGGTTATATGGATCATAAAGTCATAACTGACCTTGTTTGCAGTTCGAGGTGTCCTGTCAACAGTTTTACAGACATCTCTTTTATAATGGTGGCTTATGGAGGAAAATGCTTTTGGGGCTGGTTGGGAAATTTTAGCTGCAATACCATGTGTGGCCACTGGGAATCTAGCGCAAGTTTACATTTATGTAATTTTGTCTGGTGATGAAATAATGAAAAACTTGATGTCTACATAGTATAAAAGGGGACGTGTGTTTAAAACACTGATATGATGTTTAAGGTGTCCTCCACTGATCAACTATGGCACTGTCATAACTTTGTGAAATCTGTCTCTTGAAAGCCCCGCAAAAGAATGGCTGAATTTAATACAGCAGAGGATCTAATATGGTACCATAAATATGCAAGAACATTTATAAATGCCTGTGTCTTTCACACCCTTTGGCTTTCTGTTGTAAAGTAGTAGTCTCCAAACCCAACCCAGTTAACCCTAATGACATCACAATGACATCAGGGTTATTTTTTCATATTTGGCAAAGCTTTGCAACAGAAGACATCAAATACTGTAAATGTACTAACCATGACTAATGAACTGCACTATATGTGTAAAAGTGGTGGATTTTACCTTTAATAAATGTTGTATCAGTGTAGATTTATCATTTTAAGTTGCCACCTCTCAGACCAGCTGCTGTCTAACTTTCCTTTGGCAGCCGTTATGAACTAACTGTATGCTGCTCTTGATGA
>JAJHUR010135950.1:0-12289 GCA_027495735.1 Lutjanus campechanus | reverse complement strand
TTAGGGGGTGGGGGGGGGGGGGGGGGCTGGTGGTGTTGGGACCCTATGTAACCACATACTCTGCATGTAGCAAGAAAGAAACTCCCCATTAGCACATTATCAGTTCAATGCTCTTGGCAACAGACAAACCGCCAGTGTTGTGTTTTGCAGCTCGATTCAGCTGCAGTGCAAGTGTCAAAGAAACGCAAGGTTTAAGACCAAAGGTCGTGGAAGTAATTGTGGCTCCCTTTATTTTGCAGACTAAATTTGTCTTGGGCCAAAGGAAAGTCGAGACTGAGCCTGAGTGAGCCTGACAAATTGCAGCTTGGATTGATTCACAACTAAGCTTCAAAAGCTGAGTCTAAATGTTGTAAAGTGGCCACCATACTGAGGAAAAACAAGTTTACATACCAACCCTTCTGCTTTGGGCCAACCTCAGACCAGACTTAAAGTTTTGTCGTCATTTCTCATTCATCTGACTTTTTTTTTCTTGTGTGCTGTGAGCATTACAGCCTTATCATTAAAGTATCACTGTAGACCTTTAATCTTGCTCCTGTCATCAATCTCCACATTGGCTGGATTGTCTGTGTAGGAAAAATGAATAAGCAATGTTTTTCATTTTCCAGAACAGGTCCCTGTGAGGGAGGCTGCTGCCTGATGTCTCATCAATCCATCCAAAAAAAAAAAAACTGCCTTTATTCTGACAGAGTAATATTCAAGATTCAAGAACTTTATTAAATTGCAGTTGCACCAAAATCAAATGGTGCATTTGTGTTGAAAGAATAAACTAGAGGAGGTAACTCAAAAGAGTGCCTGCTAGGCAGCAGATGGTGAAGCACTTACTGCAGTGCCACCACACCTGCCAGATGCAACTAGTGGAGATTTGTAAAGGTCTGCTAACGTTAACACGACCCCCACATAAACAAGATTTCAAACTGAAGCAGTTGTTGGTCACTTGTTAAGAAGAGTGAGAAGTCGGCTTCTGTTTGATGTGGAAACATCAAATGATTTCTGCAGCTTCATTTTACATTTAGAGGGAAATTGCATTCCTAACATGCAGCAGGCGTCTACTGTATGTGTGCTTTATGTCGAGCATATAAATCAGCACTCAGCTGTAAATTTAATAGACTCTGTGTGTGTGTGTTTCTGGGACTGAAGCCTTTTCTATAACAAGTGACACTAAATCAGATGTCTGCTTTCATTCTGCCGCTGCTTCTAAGTAAATATGGACTCTTCTTCTTCTGTCACACCTTCCATCTGTCTCACCTCTCTGCAGTCTATCATCGATCACTGCACCCCACCTTCTGTTCGTCCATTCATCCAAATGTCACTCCTTATCCCTCCCTCTCCACTGTATCCTTCACATTCTTCTGAGCAGTCGTGTCACTGGGCTAAACAATAACATCTGATACCGCTCATGTCTCGCCAAAACAGCTGCTGGTTTCCTCAGCTTGCGCCGCACCACCGTGGGTTCAGATGAATCAGACCAACCAGACGCCATTAAAACGCCTCAGTGCAGAAACCCAATGAGCTGATGATGACACAGTGGGGGATAAATACAGCTTACTGTGATAATTCTTCACAGTTTCTTTATTTTAAGCACCAACGTCCACCATCTCTTGCTAAAACAGACTCTGAGGGCACAGTTTTTCAGTATGGAGACAGTTTTATGTTGTGGAAAATCGATGTGTGGGCCGGGCTCCTCTGTGGTCTAATATTAGCACATTAGACACCCATTAATCTGATACATGTGTGGTCTAACAGCTGCACTCATCTCTTTGGTAAAATACACACCCTTGACTGATTAAACAGCTTGAGTCCTGCAACATGTTCATTGTGAACTACTGTTGTTGTTTGTTCCTTTTTGACGAAATCTGCCTTTGTGTTTGGTGCAAATACTGTAGGTATATCATCACAATATGATCAGATATTGCACCTAAGACAAATTTACTGAATGACACTAAAACACAACAGAAGAAAAGAGCAATCAGTAAACACTTCCAGGACATGGCCATGTTCGGCCCCCAAAAAAGTTCGCAAAACCTTTAAACAGAAACGGTCGTATGTTCAATACCCTGTTGTGTAGGCAAGCACGCTGCACTGCAACGCTACTTAACATGGCAGTGTTTATATACACATCACTGCTGATAGGATAACACCTCTGAAACACCCACCAAACAAGTGAAAATGTACCTGAAAGCCTCTGGCATACTATTGTACACCAAACATGTCATCTAACCCAGAAACCACAGCAAAAGACTCGGCGATAGTCATAGACCATCATAACATTGTGATTTAGTTGACCTGTGTTTTTGAGGTAGTGTCTTCTTTCAGGTGTAGGCAGTATTTGTTAGCGAAGTTCTGTTTTATTTTTACATGTGGGGGGAAAACAAAAAAAGACCCTGTTGCTGCTGGTCATTGCACCAACATTAGGTCTCCATGTCTCATTTATTATTTTCCAAGACAGTGTTTCTTCTGTCGGCTGATGTTAGTGTGTGTCTCTCGTTCGTGTTGTTTTTTATGATGATGTTTTCTTAGCTTAGCTTCCTCAATATCGCTAGCTGGCTAACCAACAAAATATGATTGTAATGCTCCATTGTTAGCACCGTCATATGCCATTTTAGAAGACATCATCCGACCCTTCTCGCTAGCTATCAACCACCCATCCATGGACAGCTCCAGTATTTTTTCTTCTCCTGGTGCTAAGGGGCTATGATTTACACGTCCTCATGTCCACCGGTTATAAAGTTACAGATTAAATGTCTATTACTGTGTCAGAAATGAAAGGAATAATGCAGCCATAACAAGAAGTGGATTTACCCCTATGTGTGTTAACTGTGCACATGGTGTAAAACAAGCTGACTGGGCATTAATTTGAACTAAATTAACTAAAAATTATAACTATTAACTAAAAGAATAGAAAAATACTAAAATCCTTGAGGTGCTTTAACTGAGGTTGCACAGATTTCTGATGTGGTTAAAGTCCCACTAGCCCCAGTGTAGCACCGTGCCTTGACCCATCCTACTCTATAAGGGCTTTCTCATCTTATACTGCTCCTGTCTTAATTACTAGAGCCACTAGAGGTCGCCACCTAACAATAAACGTAAACGAGCTGCTTGAACATACGTATGTTTTTCTGGTGAGGACAGACTGAAACCACCCAGCATGCACTCCTGAATGCGCAGCCTCCCGCCTCCCAAGATAACCCGATTGTCCACTTCAAATCTATGTTTTGGGAAATTAGCAGAGCTCATCTTGACATGTATTCTAAAGCCAATACAAGGAACTTTCAAAAGTTGATTTTAGAGACCCCTGTTGACTGAAGTGGAAGAGTTTCTTCTGCCGCAACCACAAAATAAAACGTCAAAAATTACCTAATGAAAAATGTCCTGCTTCCTTTAAACTGACTTGACTTGCGGCTCTCTTTAACTTTTCCTGTGAAAATATAAAAACAGGCTTGTTTAATCTGATTTCATGGAAAATCCAACACAGTGGCAGCCATCAAGAATAACTATAGAAACAGCCAGTCTTCTCTCCGAGGCTCCTGTTTGCTTATGTAGGTCAGTCAGTATATGACAACTATAATGATACTACACTGATGCTTCTATGTAATTAAATCAGTTGATGAGCAAATATTTGTAATTTATAACATGATACTTTTGACTCCTGCACCTCTGAGGGTGCAGAACACTCCTATATAATCATAACCTTATTAACATTCCTGCAGCTCTTCTTCAGTGCTCTGCTGCACCCGTCTGAGCAGAAGTGCTCTGATTTTCGGGATTAAGAGACAGAAAATTAGTATGTGAGGCCATGCCTGTAGCTGCTTCTGTATAAATTCAGTATGTTGGATTCTGCAAGAGGAAAATTAGGATGCAGGGTGAGACATCATCTGAGAAAAACGCGCCATCTTAACTGCAGCGAATCCCAAAATTCTTCACCATTTTAATCGCTCAGCTTTGTCCCCCTGCTCTACTCCATTTTTTTTTTACATCCCCTCACAGCTTCACTGACTTCATTCACGCTCCCATCTCTCACATTACAACCTAATTCCCTAATCTCATCCTTCTCTCCTTTCACTGTCATCATTTCTCTCTCCCTTCCATCCATCTCTCCCTCTTCTGCACACACTTAGACGAGGGAAAATGGTGATAGTGATCTCCATGGAAACAGCCCAGCAACAGGCTGGGTCCTGGCAACCAATCGGAGCCCGCTCCGGCTACATGTCTCAACCAATGGGAGAGGCAGAGGAGGGGGGTGTGCAGGGGGTTTGTGGGCCCGTCAAGGTGAATGCTCAGGGAGGCGTGATCAGGACCACTTACTTCCTGGTTGGACTGAGATATGCAGCATTTTAGTGTAGAGGAGAGACGTATCGCTGTGCTTCAAGTCATCTTTTATGTTATAGAGAGGTCATTTGTAATTTTTAAAAAAACAACCTTTAGATTAAAAGCAAATTTACTTCTCAGCAGTGATTATTACTGATGGGAAAATAGTTCCACCAAATGCTAGTTAACAAGATTGATGATTCACATTAGAGCTGCTATTTCTGTCGAGCTCAGTGAATCCCCTTCAATCTGGCTGGGACTCTGATCAAATAATGGGGAAGCCTTCTGCAAAGGATTATGGGACATGTAGCAATCACTGACCCATCTTTGGATACAGCTGCTAGTTTGCAGTTTGTACAGTGTTGCTTTGCATCAGTTGAGTTTTGTTTTGTCTTTTTCCATCGTCAGGGAATCTGTTTTTTTAAACTGAAGAACTTGATCTTCAAAATGATGCAGTTTGAGATGTGGAGATCTCCCATTTTCATTAATATTTTTCAGACTCTCAGCTTGCACAGAGTGAGGTGTTTAAAAAGTGGTTTGTTCCTTATCCATCAATACAAGAATATACCGTAATTTGTGATGAACTTTACAGCATTTGGCTGTTTACTAACTTCACCTCCCCTTCACTTTTTCAGTCCTTTATCCATTTCATTTGTATTTTTGATTCAAACACCGCTCTTCCTGTCCTGATTTCATAAATTTTCCGTTTCACCCCTGACATGAGTGGACTGATCCATTTGAAAGGACGGGGGAGTGACGGTACCACTTCCTGTCTTACAGTACAGGTAGCCTTTTGACAATTTTGCAACCTTGTAACCCACAATGTCCAGCGGGCTGCTGCAGTTTGTGAGGCTAGTGGGATTCTGCCATTCAGGTATACAGGTTCCCGGGCTCACCACAGCCGATCGTGACAGCTTAAATTATCTTTTTATAAAATTATCGTGTTCACCGACTGGCTCATCGGCCCTCACTGTCTACCTGATGTTTTTTTCTTTCTTTCTTTCATAATATTTATTCTTGTCCCAGTGTCTTGGCCATTTGGTGACTGTCCTCATGAAAAACAAAAACATCAGTTGTTTCAATAAATGCCAAAGACAACATATGTTTATGTTGATGTGACTAAGCCCATTTATCTGTAGAAAGCAAAGGACGAGACAAGGTGACCATGATACCTTGATAAATGTTCAGTTTTCCTGAAAGATCAGGAAACTGGTTGAAACGGCAATGTCAATTGAAGTTAAATTTTGTTTTATGGCCAAAAATCACAAATCAAAATTTGCCTCATGAGGACTTTACAATCTGTACTCTGTATGACCCTCTTTGTCCTTGATTCAGGTGAGGAAAAACTCCCCCAAAAAAACTTTAACAAGCAGAAAGAGCAACAGAGGAGGGATCCAACGAGCAATAGAAGTTGTGCATACAGAACAGATCAACAAAATCACATTAAATACAGATTTCTATGACATTTCTGATACTTATGAATTATAATATATGTGTGAAAAGTCCTGTCCATGTCAATAGTGGCGTAAAATCAAAAAAACGCTTGTGTCATTCTGGAAAGCGTAGCATTTGTAGATGGAGGGATCAGCAGCAGCAAATCTATTTTTATAGATCCCACTTTGTTGTCAGAGCTTTACACAAATGACAGTGAAAAAAAAAGAAGTTATGCAGACCGTTGTTTCAGACAGAGAAACTGAAGGATCGGTAGACAATGAGGTTAAAAGGTAGCCAAACAAGGGAAATGGCAGGGAAAAACTGACATCTAGCTCTCACTTTTACCATTCCAACCGAGGGATGAAATTGATAAAATATCATATTGCAGTTTGGGAAAAAGGAGATGCAGATGATCAGTCAGAATAACCAATTAGTGAGAGTTGGAAGGTGGTTTATTACAGTACCAGCGAGTTCTGTCCTAAACTGATTCAAATCAAATTTGCAAGGGATTGCGCAGAAGAAAAGTATAAAAGTGGAGTTCCCCAAGGCTCAATTCTGGGACATCATTTGTTCACAATAATAACCTGCTTCGCAATAACTACACAGGGAACACTTAGGATAACTTAGCTCTTTCTTAACTTAGCTTGTTCAGTTCAAATTAGTATGATCCCGAAGAGCTTTTGCATCACTGGAAAACAAATGTGCCTATTAAACCAAGATACAAGATGTGATTATGTGCAGTTCAACCACAAAGACAGAAATAATCTTTGGGGTTTTTTTTAAAATTTTGGATCTAAAGTAAATGTAAAGTTTGAACACGTCAATACAACAACAATCGTTACAGAACTTGTGCCTAAACATGACATTAAAACCTGATTTATTCTTTATTTTATGACTATAATGCTGAGACAAGACTATTACATTTGCAATATGTAATAGTGTTTTCTCTGGTCTTCCTAAGAAGGCTTTTAGACAAACAAACGCTGCTACCACAGCTTCATCGAGGACTAATAAAGATGATGAACCCATTACGCGTGCTGTGCGATCCCTGCACTCATTTTAAACTGCTGCAGTTCATTTATAAGTCAATCGGTAGTTTAGAAGCAAGAAATTGCACATGTCTTGTTTGCTTGTACAATATTAAACACCCTGTGGACTTCCCTGGAACTGTCTCATTAAATGTTCCTGGAGTCAACACACAACACAGTGAATCAGCATTTACTTAATGAGCCACTGATTGCTGGGACACGTGGCCATAAAACGGTTTAATGACTGCAGCTATCTCTGAATCCACTCTGAAAGCTTTCATGTTCACTGCTGCATTTTACTGAAATGTTTTACCAATGCTTTATTCAAATTTAGTTTTATCTATGTATTTTATTTTCAGAGATTTTCTGAATTTGTCTTTGCCTTTGTGAGCACTTTAAAACAAACCGTAGATTAATTACATCAGCAGTCAACTGGAAAGATGTCTGAATCTGCGTTATGTTCTCAGAGTGTTCTGGGAAGGTTTGTTGTATGTTCCCCTTTATGTTCCTTCCATGTTATGACAGCAGTTGTCTCCACTGGAGCGCAAATATAAAACCTACAGTCCTAGAATGTTCTGCACATTTGCACAACATTCTAAGAACATTGTGGGAATGTTACCAAGGTTACCAACAGTGAACCTCAGGGGAACATTATTAAAATTACACTCTAAATGTTAACTTCATGTGGCTCTTAGAACATTTTGGGAACCTGCACAAAAACATTTGCACAATGTTCTTAGAACGTTAAGGGAGGGTTACTGAATAGAAACCTGTGAGGAAAGTTCTAGGTTTGGTTATTAATTCAGATTTTAGGTCTACTCAGTACTTAATTATGATTTTAAAAGTAACTAAGTAGATTACATGGTGTAATGCATACTTAACTACGAGTAAAATTATAGACTTGAATAAATACAAGTACCCCCACCCCAAAAAAGAGACTTAATTACAGTAATTTGAGTAGCTGTAAGTCATTACTTCCACTCCTGTGTTTCATAAATACAAACCAGTCTGTTGTGGTCCATTTGGACAAATGTCCTTCATCATATTCCATGTTTTACTGACTCATTTGTAGTCACAACATTTTCTGTCACTTGTCGGTTTTCGGATTACACATCCTGTTTTTGAGTCGCTGGATAATCTGCTTTTGAGCAGAATTCCTCTAAATGTTATCTTAAGTAAAGTGATGCGTTAAGAGGCTCAGGTACCGTACAGGCAGTTCTCCATTAAAGGAAGATCACACCCATTATCCCTCCTCCGAAAAGCCTTAAGTCCCCCTACGTTACATAACACTGCAGTTAAACCAGACTCTAAAAGCACCCGGCAGTCCCAGGTGGAGGAGACTTTTCTCCGTCAGTTATGTGTCACCATGCTGCTGTGTTTCACTCAATTATAAATGAGTGTCTTTACATGTGGTCTGGTGTCCTGGTGATGATCAGGTTTTTAGAATATCCTGGTTATGTTTTGTGCATGTAAATGTTATATCCTGGTCTCGCAAACCTGGATTTGGTGCACTGGAGTCCTCTGATAGAAACCAGGATACTGTGGCATGTAGACATCCTGGTTTCTGAACTTCCTTTGTTGGTACAGAACAGAGTGACTCAGACAGAAAGAACTAAAGCTGCACCTGCAGGCAGGTGGTAAGAAACCTGGATACTGTTACGATCATATATACAGGTAGATGAATAACCAGGTTTTTCATGTGCCATGTAAACACCATAACCCTAAGATGATCAAAAACAGGTTAAGACTCAAACACTGGATACTCGTGCACATGCAAAGGCTCTCAGTGGATTAAAAAATGATGATGCTGTTGATCATACAGGTGTCATTTACACCTTACGAAATGGCCAGTTTTGTCCGCATCACTTTGAAAGGCATAATTTGTTAAATATAAATAAATAAAAGTTCTGAATAATAACTTGCCCCAAGAAATGTTAACCAACAAATTGTTTATTTGGTCATAAAAGAAAACATACAATGAGTCATGATTGGTTGAACTAGATTCATGAACTTTAGTGAACTCTTTTTCTCTGATGTTAAAGTATGCAGCATCCAAACAAAGGTCAACTTAACTTAAAGTTTAACTTAAAGGGATAGTTAGAATTTTTTGAAGTGGGGTATTATGAGGTATTATTTCCAGTTGATGGTGGTCGGCACAGTCCCAGTTTGGAGAAGCAGCCAAAATACTGGTGTAGGAAACCAAGCAATGTACTGCAGAACGTAATGTAATGTAATCTGTTTAATCATATGCTTTATTTAGATTTATCAAATTTTTTAGACTATTGCCTTTATTTCTGACAGACACAGCTGAGGATATGACAGGAAAGGGGGTAGAGAGAGGGGATGACACGCAGCAAATGGGCCACAGGTGGGAGTCTGCTGTTGTAAAGTATGAGCCAAATATTACTCCAAAGACACCAGACTCCAGTGGCAAAGTACTTTTACCTCAAACACAGAATTCAGGAGTTGCTGATCAGTTAGCATTGTGTTATTGTGTGACTTTGGTGTTTTCAAGGGTTATTTTGTTTTATTTCTGTTTTATTATTGTAGACTTCCACTGAATTAAATTTGGCTTGATGCTTGAATGATTCCCCTCATCTTAATCCACATCCAAAAAAAAATCTACAGGACCACTCGTAAAGCTTAACGGTTTACTTTGACCAACACAAAGAACAGAAAATGAAAAACGAACACAAGTGTCCAAAATGACAAAATTAGTCTCATTAACAGGAGGAAAAGAGGTCAAAAACCGTGTGGCTCCACTCTGTTTGTCTGACTGACTGACCTCAGGTTGACCCCTCACAGGAGTAATTAAAACTTTATATACTCGCATCCATTACAAATATCACATAAATGACATTTTTACCCACTTTAAATGGCATTATTGTACGTATGAACTGAAAATACCTGTAAATATTCTGTCTATTCCTTCTAAATCAATTAACTTAAATCACTTTTGTTTTTAACAGTTTTTAAATGAGCTTAAATTATTTATTACCCAGTTTTTTAACCAGCATTGCATTTAGGCTCCTACAATCTCTTAAGCTAATGTTGTTCATGTAATTATTTACGTATACCTCATATTGATTCCCTCATGATATTGCCTAATACTGCAAATGCTAAAATTAAAAAGTTTTTTCAACTGAACCCTTGTGTCCACGCCGTTGACACCCTTGCTGTTGATACTTCTAGAGGTGCCACAATGTTGTATCAAAAAATGAAGCGAGCGCAGAATGTAAGCAAAATCAAAGACAGACTTGCAAGTCTCCAAGTCTCAACACAGCATAGTTTACCAGCCGTTATATTACACTTGATATCTTTTTAAAGACAAATTTGAAAATGTAAATGATGGCTGTCGGGGCATAAAACCAATAATCTGTTCTTATAAGATTCAGAACTCATCTCAGAACGGCGTAGGCATCAGTGCCTCGTGTGTAAATTATACTCCAATCAAAAAATTGAATCAGTCGTGACTTTAAAATTAAAAGTCAAATCGAATAATTGGATTTGGAGAACCGTGACACCCCTATGCATCAATGATCGTATCAATACAGGCTGTGAACTGTGCATTGCTCTATCTTGTATTCTTCTATCTTTGATCCTTTGTGTAAGATTCCCCCATGTTTAAGAACGTGTGTGTGTGTGTCACTACTATATGCGTGTCCCGCTCCCAGGCACAAGTGTGTTACTACCACATTCCATGCCAGTCATCTCCCGATCACATGACCTGCCAAGTCAGGATAGGGTTGCTAAGCAACACCCTCTTATCCTCCCTCCCTGCCTCCCTCCCTCTTATAGTCCATCAAACAGTGATTGCGTGGGTGGAAGGGGGGCTGAAAGAGAGAGCGAGCAAAGTTTATTTATAGAAGCCACGGCAAAAGAGGGGGAATTACGTGTTGAGTCTAAAATTAAACTCGCCATCTCCCCTTCTTTCTCTCTCTCTCTCTCTGTGTCTCTATGTGTCTCTCTCACTCTGTTGCTCACTCAGATTCATTCATAGATGCAGCGAGGAGAAGGGTGAGATAAGATGACAAGGATGCATGAGGAGTGTGGGAGTGAGAGGCAAGAGGACCCGGTTGTGAGATCCAATCCAATCCATACAGATATCTCATTTTATAACCAAAAATGAACAATTGTATTTCATCCAGAAGCAGCTTATTGTCTGCGCATTAACATAAATTATGTAAATGTTTTTTTATAAATACAGTGAATGTAAAAGAAGTCTTCATTGTTTATGAGGTGCAGCTGCAGAGATTTGCTGCCTGTCAAAGAAGTTTCTAAAACACAAGCCATCAAGTACTAAATCAAAGAGTTTCCCCATTAACGTTGCTGTCATAGCCACCGTCGCTCCAAAGTTAAATCACCCTGCAGCTTCCACGTCCCATGAGTCCTGTGGAGGGGAACCATTTTAGACGTGCTGGGCAGGAACCGATGTTAAAATGGAGAGCCCATCGGACTGCAACCACAGCTGTCCCTGGTAATGGATGGATGGGAATGACAGGGGGGGGTTAGGGCAGAGTAGGTGGACTGAAAGATGTGTGGAGACAGAAGGAGAGAGTGACTAATAGAAAGAGAAGTTGGAGGAAGATACACAGAGAGAAGTATTGATTGAAAAGTACCGGCAGATAGGCCGCTTGCACCTTATATATCCATTTCCTCCATTTAATTATCCATCCTCAAAAGAGACCGGCATTGTTCCTCAGAGTGCAGAGTTAATCTGTGCACAAATAACTTGGCTTTAGACTTGGCGTGCACAGGCTAAAGTCCAAGGTGATGTAGTATAAAGACTGAGAAGAAGAAGTTTGATTGTATTGAGTCAAGTCTTCTTCTATACAGTACTGTACGATGTTCATTTTGTACATTTTGTAAATTATGATCCCATTTAGAGTAAAACAGACGATAAAGCAGGTCATTATTGTGAAATAAACCCCAACAGGGTGAAGCAGGATCCCAATGTGAAGGGAAATTTCTTACCAAGAAATTGACACAGAATATTAATTTTTAAGTTATTTTATAGATTTGTGATAGGTGTGTCTTTTACTTGAAGAAAAGCCCGAGAGGAGGCTTGAGTCGAGCAGCTGCGCAGCGGTGGATAAACCGTTCATGCACGTCTCTGGGATAAACACATTGTTGCCTTAAATTCTTCACAATAAAAGTCCCCTGTTGTTTCATGATTTAAATACTTTTATTATGAAGCAGCACAAACAGGAAATATTTCCATTTGGGCGTTTCATCAGCAGTAACTTAACGCTACTCCAAACACAGCTGAAAGCGAACATGAAACCGTAAAATAATGCAGATACCTGAAAGGTCAAACAACGACGCAGGAGAGAAACTAAATTTCAATACTTAAAGATTATGTTAGAAGCTACAAAAGTACTGAGAGCTGAACATAAAGAGACTAAGAAACGTCACTCTCTGCTCTCCTGCACACACAAGCTCAGTATCACAGCACTCACTAATTCAAGGGAGGAAAAAATTAGGCTCGTGGCCAGTGACACACCAACACAGCTCACTTGGAA